>BQKN01060528.1:56325-81109 GCA_022839385.1 Asparagus kiusianus | reverse complement strand
TCCACATTATAGCGGATCCCGTCCATCGGCTCCAAAGCCTTGGCCAGCTGACGAGCAAGGCGTTGACGCCGTCTTTGGCGTGCTCGCTTTGACAATGCTGGAGTGTCTTCAGTAGCCATCTTCTCGGCGGAGGAGAAGTCCGGATCTGCGGTCTCGACAACGTTGGATGACGCGGGAACGTCGCGTGGTGCGGGCGCAGCGGCGGCAATGGGATCTTGGATCTTCGAGCCGAAGGTCCCGCGAACATTTCTGGAAGAGGATGCCTTCCTGCGCCTGTTCGGAGAGGCGGATCTGGAGGAGGAGGAAGAGAGGTACTCTTCAAACTTTTGTCGATCGAACTCGTATTCGATCTCTTCATTCACCCGGATCTTGAATGCCGGTTGCGTCACGACAGCCTCGGCAGCGAGGCTGTTGGCTCCGACTGTGGTCGCGAGCTTGTTTTCGTCAAAAGTTGCCTTCATCATTGATTTCATTAAACCGCAAACGTTACAAATGAATTCAAATAACAAAAATAAAAATTACAACTTTCTTGAAAATAAACACAAAATCCGTTTATCGTCTCTTGCTTGCGTGGGTATTTAGCCTGTGACGGGGACGTCGATATCCGTGGACCACCTGGCAATCAGATCTGGTTCAGAGCTTCGACGATCCGCGAGGAGATCTAGAAACTGAAGCGCCTATCTCGGAAAAAGCAAGATATTTTCTCTTCTTAGGATTACCGACGAGGGGTAATGCTAAGGAACGGATGCGGGTGATGTAGATCTGATGAAGAACTCTCTTGCGTTGAAGTGCTCGATCACTCTTCAGTCCGGCAGGGCTTCGTCAATTCTCCAAAACTCCAGATCCCCAAAAAGTGAGGCCTAAGGCTTCTATTTATAGGCTTGAGGGGATAGTACCAGGGCGTCTCAACTTGGTGCGGACACCATTGGAGCGTCTCAACTTGGTGCGGACACCCTTGGAGCGTCTCAACTTGGTGCGGACACATTTGGAGCGTCTCAACTTGGTGCAGACACCCTTGGAGCGTCTTAACTTGGTGCGGACACCCTTGGAGCGTCTCAACTTGGTGCGGACACCCTTGGAGCGTCTCAACTTGGTGCGGACACCCTTGGAGCGTCTCAACTTGGTGCGGGCACCCTTGGAGCGTCTCAACTTGGTGCGCGGACACCCTTGGAGCGTCTCAACTTGGTGCGGGCACCCTTGGAGCGTCTCAACTTGGTGCGGACACCCTTGGAGCATCTCAACTTGGTGCGGACACCCTTGGAGCGTCTCAACTTGGTGCGGACACCCCCGGGGTGTCTCTAAAAATCTAGGACACCCCTGGGGTGTCTCCAAAATCTAGGACACCCCTGGGGTGTCCCCAAAAATCTAGGACACCCCTGGGGTGTCTCCAAAAATCCAGGACACCCCTGGGGTGTCTCCAAAAATCCGAGACACTCCGCTGAGGTGCATTCGTCCGTTTCAGCTGTAAATTCTTCATCCGAACTCGGATTTTAGTGATTCGAATTGCGTTGGAATTCTGACGAAGAGTTCTATCAGCTCCAATGGTTGGATTATCTGTAGAACGAATGAGACACGAAAGACGTTGTTCTTTTTTGTAAACATCGCGGGGCTCTCAACTAGCCCGTGCCTTCGTTATTCCGAAATTCTGTCAGCTCACGTAGTTCGTCGATTCACATCAAGCGTTCACCGACGTCAATTGAACTCCTGTGAACCAGATAGTGACGTTCATTGTCGTTCTTTAACACTGAGCTGTTCGTGAAGACCTATGGGCAATTTTCGATGCTTACAAACCTATTATTGATAATGTTTTATTAGTTGATGGTCTTAAACATAATTTGCTTAATATAAGTCAACTATGTGATAAAGGTTTTAAAATTATTTTTGAAAAAGAATCTTGCTTAATTTTATGATATTGATATGATAACTATATTATTTAAAGGTCATAGAAAAAATAATATATATGTTTATCTATGAATAACATTTCTAATGAACATTGTCTTTTTGCATCTTCTAATGATTCTATTTTATGGCATAAACATTTTGGTCATGTCAATTTTAAACATATTTCTAAAATTTCTAAGAATGATTATGTTAAAGGTTTATCTAAGCTTTCTTATAAAGATAACTTTTGTGATGCATGTCAACAAGGAAAATACAAAAAACATCTTTTAAATCTAAAGATATAATTTCTACAAGTAAACCACTAGAATTAATTCATATTGATCTTTTTGGTCCTTCTAGAGTTGCATCTTTAAATGGAAGCAGATATGCATTCGTACTTGTTGATGATTTTTCAAGATTTACATGAGTAATATTTCTTAAACATAAAAATGATGTTTTTAATAAGTTTTCTATGTTTTGTAAAAGAATTCAAAAACAAAAGTCTCTTTCTATTATTACTATTCGTAGTGATCATGGAGGAGAATTTGAAAATAAACTTTTTACAAATTTTTGTGATAAAAATGGTATTTCTCACACTTTTTCTTTTCCTCGAGCGGCTCCACAAAATGGAGTTGTAGAAAGGAAGAATAGAACTTTATAAGAATGTGTAAGAACCATGTTGTGTGATAGTAACCTACCAAAATATTTTTGGGCAGAAGCTGTCTCTACAGCATGTTATGTTCAGAATAGAATTTTATTAAGACCTATTTTAAAGAAAACACCTTATGAGTTGTTTCATGATAAAATTCCTAAAGTTTTTTATTTTAAAGTTTTTGGTTGTAAATATTTTATTTTAAACACAAAAGATAACTTGGACAAATTTGATTCTAAGTATGACGAAGGAATATTTTTTGGATATTCTAATCAAAGCAAAGCTTATAGAGTATATAACAAAAGAACCTTAGTCATTGAAGAATCTATGCATGTTTCTTTTGATGAGAATTTTATAAAAATAGCTATTGTTTTAAATAATAATGATGATTTAATTGATTCTATTCATAATACTCCAATGCTAGATGTTTCAAAAGATGATAATTTATAAAATGATTTACAAAATAATTTTGTAGAAAATAAAAATCATCCATATGATTTGGTTATTGGTAATATTTCTGATAAAGTCACTACTAGATCTCATTTTAATTTGATTGCTCATGCTGTTTTTATTTCTATTATTAAATCAAAAAATATAAAATATGCTTTACTTGATGATTTTTGGATAGTTGCTATGAAAGATGAATTAAATACGTTTACAAGAAATAATGTTTGGGATCTTGTACCTAGACTACAAGGTAAGTCTATTATTAGAACAAAATAGATTTCTAAAAATAAATTAGATGAATCTGAACAAGTTGTTAGAAACAAAGCCAGATTGGTAGCATAAGGATATAATCAAGAAGAATGTATTGATTATGATCAAACCTATGCACCAGTGGCTCATTTAGAATCTATAAGAATTTTACTTGCATTTTCATGTTTTATGAATTTTAAATTATATCAAATGGATGTTAAAATTGTATTTTTAAATGGTTTTATTAAAGAAGAAGTTTTTATAGAACAACCTCCAGGTTTTGAAAATGAAAGTTTTCCAAACCATGTTTCAAACTTAAAAGGCTTTATATGGTCTAAAACAAGCACTCCGTGCTTGGTATGATAGATTAAAAAATTTTCTTTTAACTTCTAGTTTTAAAATAGGAAAAGTTGATTCTACACTTTTTATAAAGAAAATTAATAAAGATATATTATTAATTCAAATATATGTAGATGATATAATATTTGGTTCTACTAACGATGATTTTGGTCAAGAGTTTGCTAAGACTATGCAGAGTGAATTTAAAATGAGTCACATGGGTAAACTTAATTTCTTCATTGGACTTCAAATCAAACAACTAAAGAAAGGAATTTTCATCAACCAGGGAAAGTATGCTAAAGAATTACTCAAACGCTTTGGAATGGAAAATACAACAAGCAAACAAATACCAATAAGTACAACTACATCTCTTGACAAAGATAAAAATGGTAAGAATGTTGATCAATTCTTTACATTATGACAAGTAGACCTGATATTATGTTTAGTGTATGTTTATGTGCAAGTTTTCAGTCTAATCCTAAAGAATCACACCTTAAAGCTGTGAAAAGAATTTTTAAATATCTCAATAACCCTACAGATTATGGTTTATTTTATCCTAAAAATAGCACATTTGATTTATTATCATATAGTGATACTGATTTTACCGGATATAAATTTGATAGAAAAAGCACAAGTGGTACATGTTATTTTCTTGGACATTTACTTGTATCTTGGTTTAGTAAAGAACAAAATTTAGTGTCATTATCAACTACTGGAGCATTATATATTTTTACTAGTCTTGCATGTGCTCAAGTTTTATGGATGAAACAAACATTATCTGATTATGGTATTATTTGTCCCACATCATCCATAATGTGTGACAATACTAGTGCCATTAATTTATCTAAAAATCTTATTCAATATTCACGTACAAAACATATTGACATAAGACATCATTTTTTAAGTGATAATATACTAAAAGGAGTTATTTCTTTATATTTTATTTCAACCAATAAACAAATTGCTGATATATTAACAAAACCTTTAAAAGAAGAAACATATATTAAATTAAGAAGAGAATTAGTTATATGTTCTTTGGAAGATTTAAACTAAGTTATAAAATCAATATATATGCATTTTCAACCTTAGTAGTTGACTAATCAAGTTTGTAGTCGACTACATGCACAAGCTTTACATATAAAACATTTTGTTGATTACACTATAGTCGACTAATTTGACTTGTAGTCGACTAGTCAGAGTTAAAACTAAAATCTAGAGTTCTATCAATTACAGTGTAGTCGACTATTCTTCTTTGTAGTCGACTACAAGTACAATTTTTTCTCTCTTACAGTTTTTCCAGCATATTGGATTTTAACCTCTTATACCTAAAACCCAATACCCGTTTCATTTAAGTCAAATTCATCTCAACCACTCCTTTTTAACCTTCTCAATCCTAGCCATATATTTAAGACCAAATATTTATCATTCATTTGAGTTTTAATTTAATCTTATCCATACATTTCATAATTCTTAAAAGAATATCATAAAAACCTAAACTACCCACTATCTCTCTCATAACCGACCCATCTTCTTCCCAATTTCTGAACCCACCGAAAATCCAGTTAGGGCATCTTCATCTTTCAATTTTTCTCAAAATTTTCACTCAAAATCATTCTTTATCTTAGTCTGGCAGCTTCTGTAGTCGACTACAAGCAGTTCTAGTCGACTATTCCTAGGGTTATCATCTGTTTGGTAAGTTTTTAAAACTGATCTTTCCTAATTTTTGGTTCTTTTCTGAATTATCATGTCTAGAGCTAAGAAGGCTAAGCAAGTTCATACAAATGTTAATGATGAAATCATTATCTATTAAAAAGTCCTGATTTGCTTGAAGAATTTAATAATATATGTACATTTGAAGTTGTTCTAGGACGTTTTTTGAAATTTAATGATTTTATCCCTTGGAACTTTGGTTCATACTTTGAAAATGTGGAATTGCTTGAATTATTCTTTGCTAAAAACAAAAAACCCACATATCCATTTTTAGTTTAACTGTTCTTTACAAATATAGAACGAGTAGGAACTATAAGTGGAACTGAAAAATTAAAAACTCTTGTCAAAGGAATAGAAATTGAATTGACTTCTAAGTCAGTTGGAAAAATATTTAACATTCCTTTCAGAGGTGTCTCTCTTAGGTCAATCAGAATGAATGATGCAAATATACTATCCAATCATATTTTTCTTCCGGGTTATGGTAAACTATTAAATAATTCAAACAAGCTTCGTCCAATTCCTCATTTCATTGCCCGAACCTTAGCCTATAATATGTTTCCAAAAACTAGGAGTTTCCATTTCATTTCCCTAGATTTAGCAAAAGCATTATATGCTATAATGGGAAATATCCAAGTTAATTGGGCTGAAGTTTATTATAACAATCTTTTGACAATACCAAAAGGATTTCTTCCTTATGGTGCTTTTTTAACAAAAGTCTTTGATAAATTTCATGTCGATCTTGAGTCTGAAAATTCTGCCGTTCATTCCATTGAGTTCTTTGACTCTAATGCCCTAACTAGGATGAAGTTAACCAATTTTGAAATTCACCAAGATGAACCTCAACCTCAACCAGAACAACACCCCAACATATACCACTAGCCACTGATGAAGCTGGACCCTCTTCTAGTCACATTCCACCACCAATGCATGAATATTCTTGTTTCTCCGACGCACAATACAATACATTGTCCGCTAGAATACTTGATTTGGAATTGGGACATAAAGGTTTGTATGATCAAAATGTGCTTATGCTGAAAAATCAAGAAGCATTAACCAACAAATTTGATATTCTGGAAATGAAGTTTGACACAATGAATATGAAAATTGATACCTTGGACATGAAGCTCAGTGCCTACTTCCAAGGAAATCAACCTCCTCCAGGACCTTCATGTTAAAGGAACATGCATGCATCATGTAGTGTTTGGCTTTAGTTTCATAATTATGTTAAAAACTATGTGTTTACTTGGTTTGTTTAAGTTTATGTGTCAAAAACTATTTGTTAGTTATTTGATTTAAGACTTATGTAATATGTGTCGTTTGTTGCTATTATGTTTATATTGCTTAAGACTATGTATGAATTCATGCTTCTTTTAATCATGCTTACTAGGTTTATTTTTCATATTTTGTGCCCATGAGATACTTCTATTACAAACAGATTGTGAAGATAGAAATTGTCAAAATGTTGATATTTATGGCAAGTCTTTGCCAACCCATATAGATGGGTGAAGTGATGAACTATGTTCACAATTTGGAAGATCTTTTTAAAGTATTAGCTCATTGTAAAACCCCAAAAATTTGAATATTTTGTAATAAAGAATAAATATGTTGTATTATGAAAAATAATAATATTTATTAATGTTTTAGTATGTTAAGAATTGATTTGAGATCAATTCAATGTATAAATATAAATATAGAAGTGATATCATGCACACATGCATGGGCCTGAATCTGGGAAAAACGACTAGTTAAAAGTATATATATTTTATACACTGAAACAGTTAGAATCTATAATAACTTAAAATACTAAAGTTGTAGGTATCTTCAAGATCTTTCCAACAAATCTTATATCACCTCATTCTGAGTTCGGACACGAAAGTTATTGCCAAAATACTAAAGGTTGTTTTCTTAGTCAGACTAGGTTTCCTGGTTCGGGTCAAACGGGTTTATTTCGGGATTACGTATATATATACTTATGTTTTCACAAAAATTATCACTCTTACATTAGAGTTTCAAACCCTATCAGTCCCTATTCCTCTTTCTAAAGCCTTAACCCTAAAATTAAGAATTTTGAGAGCTTTGTGAAGCAAATATCGACACAAGGGCGAGATCATCGACGTTTGACGAGGGAGAACGGGTGGTTTGAGCTCATAGATTGCTTGCTATTTATTTCAGAGGCTTGCACATGAGATTAAGGCAAGATTATCTTCATCCAAACCTATCCCCATAGTTAAATAACTAGTATAGATTATTAATATGATGTTGAATATGTGTTTTCATGCTTTAATCTTAACCTGAGGTGTTAAAAGTCAGATTTTTGATAGTAAAACTTAAAACAAATGCTAGATGAATAATATTTTCTTGTTGTTTATGATAGTATTATGATCATGATAATTAGGGTTTTTCATAATTTCATTCATATATGAGAAATTTAAGTGATGTACTATATATATATTTTTTGCAGAAATCTGCAGCACTTATATAATCTTTAATTGAGAGTTTAGGATAGCAAACAAACTCTAAATTTAACCAAACTAGTTTTAAATGAAATCTATATGTATCTAGTTTCTAAAACAGAAGACCATTCTTAAAAAGACTTTGTATAGAGAAAGATATTTTATGTTTACTAATAACATGTCCTACAGAAAAACGGCTGCATATATATAATGTTTAACTAGAGATTTGGGATAACAAATTAACTCCAAACTGAACCAAACTTATGTCATTAGAAAGATGTGTGGATCTAGTTTTTAAAACAGAAAACTATTTGTAAAAATAAGTTTCATAGAGAAAGATATACTTGTTTTTCTAACAGATGTCCCGTCTATTTTCCTGCTCGTTTTGTGGAGCTGTGTTGCACCGTTTTGAGATGCGTTCGCGGAATTTTGAGCCGCTTGATGTTACACGTATAGTTATAAATATGTTATGTTATGCATTTGAGAATCCTAAAGGGATTATGATGAATTTTGATTTGGTCATATTTGAATTAGATATAGTTCATATACATGTTGGATGTCGATGATGAGCACAGCTCAGTACTATATGAGATAGTGCGTCGACATACCTGATATACACCGTTTATACATAAGGTGGATGTCGTTGATGAACACAGCTCAGTACTATATGGGATAGTGCATCGACATACCAGATATACATAGTTTATACATGAGGTGGATATCGTTGATGAGCTCATTTCAGTACTACATGAGGTGGTGCGTCGATATTCCACATGTACAGGCCATTGAGTTGGATTTTAGGAGGCTTGATCTAGCTGTTTATCCCGCACTAGGGTGCGATGAGGCTCGTGAGCCATATTTATGGGATGCCTATTTGGTAGTCCGTCCCGCACTCATGTTACGCGCTGAGATCGCGGTGAGACTAACGAGCCGTGTACATAGTTCAGGATACCTACAGGGTAGTCCATTGCACTGAGACAATTACTTGATAGCCTAAGCATAGCAGATGCCGATTATGAATACGACCTATCACTAAACTATATGACTGAGATACATTACTTTTGAAAGTATACAAAATTATGTGTTGGTATTTTATTCTATCTCTCCAGTGATAGTGGAAGATATTATAAATACGATGTGTTGATATCTTATTTCTTTTACTGTCTTCTTTACTTCTTAGTTGGGATCAATGATTAGAGATTTACAATTTGAGACATATGGTATATATATGAGGATTTCCTTGTTTGGATTATTTTGCTCGACGTACCTGTCTCGTGTTATGGATTGCTAATTATTGGTTTCATTAGATTGTCTTTTCTTTGTTCGGTATTAATGTTTAGATATCTATAACTTGAGACTTATGGTATATACATGAGGGTTTCCTTGTTCGGCTTATTTCGCTCGACATACTACGTCTCGTGTTATAGGTTTCTAAATGTTCATCCTACTTAGATACGAGAAAAATGAATCTAGGTAGACTATACTTAATAGATAGAGCCTTCACTCCATCTAATAGTCCTTTCCCTAAGGGTGGATGGAGGTAATCTTGTTGTAGCGCTCTGACACTCTTCTTGTTGTTTTTTTCTTTTAAATTACTTTTCAGGTAGTTTAGAGTTTCAAAGAGCCGCAGGGTGATGGAGTTCTGACATAGTCATCGTCGCGTATTTTTACTTGTAGAGACTCCACTGTAGTTTTGAATTTTATCCAGACATTAGAGTTTCATATTCATATTGTAAAGGCAGTGTGCCTTAGTATAATTTTTAGTTGATTCATGTTAAGACATTTTTATTATTTAGATATCAGATGTATTATAGTTGAGATATGATTCTTTTCATTTATGAGATATCTCTTCTATATCATGTCTATTACATTTATTCCCTTTATTTTTCCTGTTTGTACCTGCACTTCTATTTGGTTCTACTAGAGGATATTACTGTGATTGGTAAAACATATTTATGCATAGTGTGGGTGCATGGCAGGTTTGACATCTCTAGTTTCACATTGGACTGCAGCCTTGTTTGAACCCAGGGGCGTCACAGTTGGTATCAGAGCACTTGTTCCAGCATCCTAGGATCATTCCTATGTCGAGTCGTGGAGTTAGTATAGAGTTCCCTAGGAATCATGTATAAAGTCCACTAGGAATTCCTAGAATGAGTGAGGATGTTATATACGTATATTCGAAAATTTACAATTTTTTTTTGGTGACAACTACCTTACTTTGATTGAAAAGTAAATGCATGAATGATAAGTGATACGATTTTTCCTATTAGTATAAGTTATGTTATTTATGATTGGGATCTCACTTATTGTGTCAAATAAGCTCTCCTCTTGGTATTTTAAACATTGGAACGAGGACGTGGTCGACGTAAAGCTTGTACCTGGAGAGCTGGGCAAGTAGAGCCCGAGCCGCAGTAGGCTCCAAAGTATCTGATCGAATTGGTAACACCGATTACAGAAGCGGAAACTAGCAACACTCGAGGAGTGAGTAACAAACCAAAATTTACTCTCTGAAGTTCCACCACCAGTTGTATCAGCCGTACCTATTGAAGAGGTAATGCCGAAGGTCTCACCATCGCCACATCCAGCTATTAATAGAGTCGCGGAATAGGAAGCTTGGCTCGGTAAGATTGAGGAAGATATTAGAAGTTGGGAGCACAAAAATTTTAGGCCACGTCGGATTCAGGAGGAAATATGTGGGAAATACTTTTAGATTTACTTAATGTTGACTCAGTACATAGGTGGAGATTAGTTATATTTAGCTTAAAGGACAACGCCGGAGGATAGCATCGATTCCAGTTATGCCGGGGTAGCGAATGTTAATTTCATAGAAGGATTTCATCTACTATTTCGGGAAGCAGCCAGACCTCACCCGATTGGGGCAGAGAGACGTACTAAGAGTTAATTTTGAAAGTAGGATTGTCCGGAGACCAGGGCAAGGATAATAAACCTTTTGTAAGACTGTGACAAACCCAACAATAGGGTAAGATTTTTTTTATCACCACCAGCAGATCAATGGTCAGGGTCAATAGTCGCAGGGCCACGGTTATGGCCAGTAGCAGAATATCAAGGCACCACCTACCATTCCGAGGATAGAGGGACCAACATGCCAGATTCGCGCTATCCAGGAAATTCTTAAGGGATAGATAGTCCCATAAATTCTACCGCCAGTAACATAACAATTACCAGCCACCGGTAGAGTTTATACAATCGTACCGCGTGATCATGGTGCGAGCGGAGCTGTCTTAGTGATTATTCTTTTCCAGATCGGATCTTGTTCGATCCAGAAGCTCCTCATTCTTTATCTCTCGTACATTCATGGATAGGTTTTAGCTAGTTGCACATCCTTTAGATGTACCATTATCCATTTCTACTCCTTTAGGGAGAGGTGTCTCTATTAGGGAGTGTCAATAGGAGATGTGCAATCAGTCTAGATGAGTCCGAGTTTATCATAGATTTAATTGTTTTACAAATGTCGGTATTCAACGTCATTCTTGGTATGGATTGACCATCATCCTACCATGTTTTATGTTAGTATGGACTGTTTTGCTAAAACAGTCAGATTGCGAGCATCCTATGGGTTTGAGTTGATAGTTACGACCTCACAAGGCAACCAGTTTGTGGAGTCATTTCTGGCGTACATCAAGGAGGTGATGCTACGGGATCGTGGTACCGATTTGAGTGAGACATGAGTGGTCTCAGAGTACTAGGATGTCTTTCAGGACATACCGGGTTTACCTCCAGTGAGAGAGGTCGAGTTTTTGCATCGAGTTGTAGTCAGGTATGGTACTAATATCCCGAGCACCCTATCATATGGCACCTGCTGAGATGAGGGAGCTACATACCCAGTTAGATGAGTTATTATCTCAGGGTTTTATTCGCAGAGGTTATTCTCCGTGGAGAGCGTCGGTCCTTTTCGTGAAGAAGAAGGACTTTAGTATGTGCCTATGTATAAATTTTCGTGAGTTGAACAAGGTCACTATCCAGAACAAGTACCTATTATCGAGGATTAATGACTTGTTCGACCAGCTACAGGGAGCACAACATTTCTCTAAGATTGATCTTTGTTTTGTCTATCATCAGTTGCGAGTTCGGGAGATGGATATTTCTAAGACCGCCTTTCTAACTCGATATGGGTCTTTGAGTTCCTCGTCATGCCATTTGAGCTGACCAATGCACCCGATGTATTCATGGATTTGATGAACTGGGTTTTCCGTCTATACTTGGACAAATTCATGATCATTTTTGTTGATGACATCCTTATATATTCGAGATTGGAGGTAGAGCACGAGCAACATCTTTGTTTGGCATTGCAGACATTGCAGGAGCATCAGTTGTACGCCAAGTTTAGCAAGTACGGGTTTTAGCATTCTGAAGTCAGATTTTTGGGCCATGTTATTAGCCAGGAGGGTATTACAATAGACCCAGCTAAGGTGGAAGCTGTACTAGATTGGAAACCACCGAAAATAGCTACAGATATTCGTAGTTTCTTGAGATTAGCAGGCTATTATAGAAAGTTCATTCAGGACTTCTCGAAGATTTGTGACGCCGCTTACACGTTTTACAAAGAAGAGTGTATAGTTTGTTTGGGGCACGAAATGCCAGGAGGCCTTTAAGACTTTGAAGACTAAGTTTCCGAGCAGTGATAAGACCTTTGTTGTCTACACAAATGCACTATTATCGGGTCTAGGGGTATTTTGATACAGACCCGGAGAGTAGTAGAACATATTTAATGATAGTTAAGGACGCATGAGTAGAACTATCCTACGCACAACTTAGAGCACGACTTGGAGCTAGCAGCAGTGGTCTTCGCACTGAAAACACAGAGACATTACTCGTATGTAATGCAATTCGAGATATTTTTTTTCCGGATCACCAGAGCTTGAAATATCTTTTTCTTAGAAGGAACTAAATCAAAGATAGTGATGATGGGTTGAGTTTATTAATGGTTATGAGTTCGCGATTCAGTATCATCCGGGGATGGCAAACATTATAGCAGACCATTGAGCAGGAAGCGTCGACATCGGATTTCAACTTTGAGATGTTCATTGTACCGAGATCTTTACACCCTCAGCCAGTTTTATTTTAGACCAGAGACTTATGTGAGAATATTCATCCAGGAGAAAGTGAAATTACATAGAGTTCCAGAGAAGATTGTATCAAACCGAGGCTCAGTTTTCACTTCGCACTTTTGAAGGAGCTTCCAGAATTCTTCCGGTAGCCAGTTGTCGTATTCTTATGGTTTTCACCCACAAATAGATGGACAAATAGAGAGAGTCAATTAAGGGTTGGAGGATATGTTTCGGGCTTGTGTTATAGATTTCAAGGGCAGTTGGGAGGACCATATCCCATTGATTGAATTCGCTTATAACAACAGTTACCAAGTAACAATTGGTATGGCACCGTATGAGGCGTTGTACGAGAGGTCTTGTAGATTGCCTAGTTACTGGGCAGAACCAGAGGATAACCTATTGCTTAGACCGGAGTTAGTGAGACAGACTATAGAAAAGTAGCAATAATTCGGGAGTGTATTTTTCAATTCAGAGTCGTCAGAAGAGTTATGAAGATCAGAAACGACGACCATTAGAGTTCCAGGTTGGGGACTATAGAAAAGTAGCAATGAAGGGAGTTCAGCAATTTGGAAGATGGGGAAACTTTCCCTAAGGTATATTGGTTTATTCAGGAGAGTGGAGCGCTTTGGAGCTGTTTCATGTCGGCTAGATCTTTCAGCATCGATGTCGAGTATACACGATACCTTTCATGTTTCGATACTTAAGAAGCATCTACGTGATGAGGAGCAGCAGCGAGTGTTAGACACGCCAGAGATTGAGATTCTTGATGATATAACTATTATTACAATTCATGTGTGTATTCTTGCCAAGGAGGATAAGAGACTTAGAAACAAAGTGATATCTTTAGTTAAAGTTCAATGGAATCAGAAATGAGCTGAGAAAGTTTCTTGGGGCGCGATGAGGATATGCATCACGATGACTTGCACCTATTTGAGCAAGTAAATTGTTTGGATATGATTTGTCTATGTTTATGATTAGGGCTTTTTGTTTTTAGGTCCATTTGTTTACCTAGCTTTATCTTTAAACCCAAGTATTATAAGTTGTATCTTTAAACCCAACTTTCTTTTTTTATTTATCTTTAAACCCAATTTCCTTATATAGAGGGACCCACATATAAGAGTATTATATTTTGGAATTGGGTTTAAAGATAAATACAAAAAGAAAGCTGGATTTAAAGATACACCTAATAATTCTTGGGTTTAAAGATAAAGCTCGGTAAACAAATGGACCTAAAAACAAAAAGCCCTTATGATTATCTATATGCTCATATTTATATTTAACGCTAGAATGGTGGTATTAGCACTTAGCTCCTAATTATTCGGAAAATATGGTATATATATCGGGGGTTCCTTGTTTGGATTTTTCACCCGACGTACTTGTTCCACTTAGTTAGGGGTTAAGTGGGAGTATTTGCATTCTAGATAGTTAAGTATAGATATCGAGGAAGATTCTTGGGAGCGCGAAGATGTTATACATCACGACTACCCACACCTGTTTGAACAGGTAAGTTGATTGATTTTGATTGGTGTCCATGATTACCCATATGGTCATATTTATATTTAACGCTAGAATGAGGTGTTAACACTTAACTTCTAATCATTCGGAACACATGATATATATATGGGGGGTTCCTTGTTTGGATTTTTCGCCCGACGTACTAGTCCCGTTTAGTTAGGGGTTAAGTGGGAATATTCGCATTTTAGAGTGTTAAGTGTAGATATTTTAATGTTTTATATTTAAAGATTTATGGTAATGTATTATTAACCTCTACGATACGTTTGCGGAATTTCGGGGACGAAATTCTTTTAAGGGGGGAAGAATGTAAAACCCTAAAAATTTGAATATTTTGTAATATATAATAAATGTGTTGTATTATAAAAAAATAATATTTATTAATGTTTTATTATGCTAAGAATTGATTTGAGATCAATTCAATGTATATATATGAATATAGAAGTGGTATCATGCACACGTGCACGGGTCTGAATCTGGGAAAAACGACTAGTTAAAAGTATATACATTTTACACATTCAAACAGTTAGAATTTAGAAAAACTTAAAATACCAAAGTTGTAGGTATCTTCAAGAGCTTTCCAAAAAATCTTATATCACCTTATTATGAGGTCGTACACGAAAGTTATTGCCAAAATACCAAAGGTTGTTTTCCTAGTCAAACTAGGTTTCCTGGTTCGGGTTAAACGGGTTTATTTCGGGTTTATATATATATATATATATATATATATATATATATATATATATATATACTTATGTTTTCACGAAAATTATCACTTTTACATTAGGGTTTCAAACCCTAGCAGTCCCTATTCCTCTCTCTAAAGCCCTAACCCTAAAATTAAGAATTTTGAGAGCTTTGTGAAGCAAATATCGACATAAGGGCGAGATCATCAACGTGTAACGAGAGAGAATGGGTGGTTTGTGTTCATGGATTGCTTGCTATTTATTTCAAAGGCTTGTACATGAGATTAAGGCAATATTATCTTTATCCAAACCTATCCCCATAGTTAAATACCTAGTGTAGATGATTAATATGATGTTAAATATGTGTTTTCATGCTTTAATCTTAACCCGATGTGTTAAAAGTCAGATTTTTGATAGTAAACCTTAAAACAAATGCTAGATGAATAATCTTTTCTTACTATTTATGATAGTATCATGATCATGATCATTAGGATTTTTCATAATTTCATTCATATATGAGAAATTTAAGTGATGTACTATATATATGTTTTTCTGCAGAAAACTAAAGTACTTGTATAATTTTTAATTGAGAGTTTAAGATAGCAAACAAACTCTAAATTTAACCAAACTAGTTTTAAATGAAATCTATATGTATCTAGTTTCTAAAACAGAAGACCATTCTTAAAAAGACTTTGTATAGAGAAAGATATTTTATGTTTACTAATAACATGTTCTACAGAAAAATGGCTGCACATATATAATGTTTAACTGGAGATTTGGGATAACAAATGAACTCCAAACTAAACTAAACTTATGTCATTTGAAAGATGTGTGAATCTAGTTTTTAAAACAGAAAACTATTTGTAGAAATAGTTTTCATAGAGAAATATATACTTGTTTTTCTAACAGATATCCCGTCTGTTTTCCTGCTCATTTTGTGGAGCTATGTTGCACCGTTTTGAGATGCGTTCGCGGAATTTTGAGCCACTTGATGTTACACGTATAGTTATAAATATGTTATGTTATGCATTTGAGAATCCCAAAGGGATTATGATGAATTTTGATTTGATCATATTTGAATTAGATATAGTTCATATACATGTTGGATATCGTTGATGAGCACAGCTCAGTACTATATGAGATAGTGCGTCGACATACCAGATATACACCATTTATACATAAGGTGGATGTCGTCGATGAGCACATCTCAGTACTATACGGGATAATGTGTCGACATACCAGATATACGCAGTTTATACATGAGGTGGATATCGTTGATGAGCTCAGTTTAGTACTACATGAGGTGGTGCGTCGATATTCCACATGTACAGGCCATTGAGTTAGATTTTAAGAGGCTTGATCTAGCCGTCCATCCCACACTAGGGTGTGATGGGGCTCGTGAGCTGTATTTCTAGGATGCCTATTTGGTAGTCCGTCCCGCACTCATTTTACGCATTGAGATCGCGGTGAGACTAACGAGCCATGTACACAGTTCAGGATACCTACAGGGTAGTCCGTTGCACTGAAACAATTACTTGATAGCCTAAGCATAGCAGATGCCGATTACGAATACGACCTATCACTAAACTATATGACTAAGATACGTTACTTTTGAAAGTATACAAAATTATGTGTTGGTATTTTATTCTATCTCTCCAGTGATAGTGGAAGATATTATAAATACGATGTATTGATATCTTATTTCTTTTACTATCTTCTTTACTTCTTAGTTGGGAACAATGATTAGAAATTTACAATTTGAGACATATGATATATATATGAGGGTTTCCTTGTTTGGATTATTTCGCTCGACGTATCATTCTCGTGCTATGGATTTCTAATTATTGGTTTCATTAGATTGTCTTTTCTTAGTTTGATATTAATGTTTAGATATCTATAACTTGAGACTTATGGTATATACATGAGGGTTTCCTTGTTCAGATTATTTCGCTCGACATACTACGTCTCGTGTTGTAGGTTTCTAAATATTAATTCTACTTAGATACGAGGAAAATGAATCTAGGTAGACTATGCTTAATAGATAGAGCCTTCACTCCATCTAGTAGCCCTTCCCCTGGTGGCGGATGGAAGTAATCTTGTTGTAGCGCTCTGACGCTCTTCTTGTTGTTTTTTTTCTTTTAAATTACTTTTCAGGTAGTTCGGAGTTTCAAAGAGCCGTAGGGTGACGGAGTTCTGGCATAGTCGCCGTCGCGTATTTTTATTTGTAGAGACTCCACTGTAGTTTTGAGTTTTATCCAGACATTAGAGTTTCATATTCATATTGTAAAGGCAGTGTGTCTTAGTACGATTTTTAGTTGATTCATGTTAAGACATTTTCATTATTTAGATATCAGATGTATTATAGTTGAGACATGATTCTTTTCATTTATGAGATATCTCTTCTATATCATGTCTATTATATTTATTCCCTTTATTTTTCCTGTTTGTACCTGCACTTCTATTTGGTTCTACTAGAGGATATTACTGTGATTGGTGAAACATGTTTATGCACATTATGGGTACATGGCAGGTTTGACATCTCTAGTTTCACCTTGGACTACAGCCTTGTGTGAACCCAAGGGCGTCACACTCATGAAGAGGAAATTATGACATGCTTAGGATAGATATGTATTTCTTTTTGTTAATGACAAAGAGGGAGACGATATTAGAATTATGTTATATAAACTCAAAAATATGAATTGTAGACTCTAATATGCTTTTATTCAGGGAGAGTAAGTATATTTGTTTATTAATGTCTATTTATTTTAAAAATTTACTTACACATGCATAAATTGTTTGTCATCATCAAAAAGGGGGAGAATGTTGAATATCATGTTCCCATGATATATTTTTGATGATAACAATTTATTCATAATGTTAATCACTATGTGTATGTACTAACATTTCAATTTAGTTATTAACATGAACAAGTACAAGATGAGTTCAAGGCATCAAGAAATAAAGAAGATAAAGAGCTTATGTATCAATGTAATTTTTTTATATTTTCTTTACTTAGAAATATTGTACAAGCCTTGATCACTCACATATACACACCCATATAGAATAGAACACATTAACACATGCTTAATATGTTGGTTAACAATAGAAATCCCCTATGTTAACCATTAGAGTATTTCGTTAATCATTGAGTCTAAATATTTCATACATAACATTTTCACCCCTTAGTAGTCGACTAATTAGATTTGTAGTCAACTACTAAAGTCTAAGATCAAAATATAAGTTTCTGTAAAATTATAGAGTAATCGACTACTAAGGATTATAGTCGACTATTCAGCTTTGAATTTTGATTTACCGAAATTTTGTTTTACAGAGTAGTCGACTACAACTGATTATAGTCTACTACCGAGCTTTGAATTTTAATTTCCAAAACTTCTTTTTTACAAAGTAGTCGACTAAAACAAATTATAGTCGACTACTTGGCTTCGATTTTTTGAATTTCAGACTTTTTGTTTTACAGAATAGCCTACTAATGATCATTATAGTTGACTACTAAGATAATTTTATGATATATTTGAAATCTACCCGTTTTGTGTACATTTTGAGGGTTTGAAAACCTATATTTTCAAGGCAATAAATAGGTTATATGTTCATAATTTTGAGTGACGAATTCTAATACATAATATTCAAGTTTTGTGCATATTTTAAAAGAAAAATTTCCATAATTTCACTAAGTATTGAGAAAAATCATTTTCTGATTTTGCATTTGTTCCTCATTCAATATACAATCAAGATAGGCAACTTTAGAGATTCAAAATATTCCTAGCCACTGCTACACATCACAATATTATCAAAGCTTATAGGAATCAAGTTGTATCAAGACAAGTGTCCTCTCAGGTGCGAGAGGTGCAATCTCTTGGTGAAGAGATTGGATGCAATTTGCAGGGACTTGCAAATTGGTCAGGTTTGATGTTTTGATTTTGTAAAATTTTTTAAAATTATAGTGAAACTCTCAAGCGGGATTTGCTTGGGGACTAGATGTACACTTGAAAGGTAGAACCAGTATAAAATTCTATGTTTGTGATTGTTATTTTCTATTATTGTGCTATTTCTTTGTAAATTATAATCTTCTTTGTATTAATTTTTAATAGAACACTATTCACCCCCTAGTGTTTTAATGTGATTGGATCAGATCCTACAAAACTCTGAGCTGACTGAAAGAGATAATTTAAACAAAAAGAACAACAACAAGAGCGTCAGAGTGCTATAGCAAGATTACCTCCATCTGCCCTTAGGGGAAGGGCTGCTAGATGAAGTGGAGGCTCTACCTATTAAGCATAGTCTACCTAAAATTATTTTCCTTGTATCTAATAAAATTAATATTTAAACACCTACAAACTGTTGGGTCCTCTTATTTTGATAATAATTTAACAAATAATTTACAACTAATAGTGTTTTCAATGTTTTGTTTTGTGTTGTTTAGTATATATAGGAAATCGAGCCAAACAAGATATATTGAAGCTATGCATATCAAGTCAATCAATCCTAGTCCAAACTTCAGAAGATTCTTTCCTGATATACTTAGTATAGAATTATATAATGTGTGTTAATTCTATAAGCTCAATTATACATACACATTACATTTGTGAATTTTCATAAAAATAGGTGTTTTTATGAAAAATACATTCAAATATATTTTGGACTATACAAATCTTGTTTACATATTTTATTATATCCATAAAAACATTACACAAGTTTTCAGAACTTGATTTGAGCTAAAATGTTCAAATCAACATATTTGAAAAACATGTATTTTTGCTCTTCTAAATATTTCTGAGTTTTCACAAATGGTAAGAGCAATTTGAAAATTTCTTTTTCCAACATGTTCATATTCATGATTATAAACTTTTTTTTCCAAAGTTTTGTATGTTTTGGAATTTATTTGCTATTTTTTTATAGAGCCTTAAAACTCATTTCAAAAATCGATTCAGGCTGATATTCTGTTATCAGTCGACTGGGCAGTCGACTGATGATATCAGTCAACTGATCAGTCGAGTGATGAAAGTGCCTACAATCATCAAATAGTTTCTGTTTTGTTTTGATCGACTGACCAGTGGACTGATGATCCATCAGTCGACTGATAAAGATCGCCAGTCGACTGATGAGCTGGAAAATGAATACAAAGGTCAGCTCAGTCAACTGATGCATCCCGTCAGTCGACTGACCAGCTCTAACGTCTATGTTTTCAGCCTTTGTTATTTTATCATTTTTGCTGGTTTTGCTTGGGTTTTGTGCCTTAGTTTTTCATCCTATATAAACCCCTATTGTTCTCATCAGAACAATCATCTAAGAGGGTTTTTCAACAAGAGTTTTAAGTGTTTAAAAGTTTGTTTCATCTCAAGTTTGAGTTTGGTGTTTTATTTACAAAAGAGGAAGCTTGCATTTTCAATTGAGGAATTCATCCTCAATCTTCTTCATCATCTACTGTGTTCATAGAGAAGTTTTTCTAACTCTTTTCTCTAGCAATATGTTTTTGATTTTCATATTATCATTTATTGCTAGTTTGTTAATTGAGTTAGAATTTGTTTATACTCATATTATCACACACACCCTATTTGAGCTTGTAGCATTTCATACATCATATACTGGGTTGTGGGATTATTATTTGTGAGATTGAGCTTATATTGAGTTCTCACCTATTGTAGAGAAGATTTTATTATTGTTGAGCCTAATTGTGAGATACACTTTGTAATACACTTGTATACCGAGAGAAGTGAGAGATGGGGTCGTCCCAAGAGAAGTGGGGTAGGTGGTAATGCCTAGAGGTAGGTTATAATTCCTAACACTTGTGGAAGATACGGGCTAGAGAACAACACTTAGAGGGCATAAAGTGTGATTGCAAGAGTGTGAATTGTAAAATTTTTGGTAAACTAGAAAACCGTAGTGTGAGGTGTAAATATTATTCGGGTGAGTGTAGAAAACCTGGTTGTGATAGTGGAGATCTTCTTGAGGTGAGGATCGGAGACATAGGTCGTGAGGACCGAACTCCGTGATCATATCTTGTGTTTACATTTGTCTTTTACACACTATCATTTGTGTTTATTTACTCTTGTTCATATATCCTTGCATATATCAAATTGAATATCAAGATTGTTAGGATATATTTGTTAATAACTTTTAATCGATATTAATATCTAATAAGATTAGCAATAACCCTATTCACCCCCCTCTAGAGTACTTTCAATTGGTATCAGAGCTTGGTGCTCTTGATTTAAGGTTTAACACCTTGAGTTAACGGTCCAAGCTTTAATATTGTTGCTAATCTTGTTATGATATCATTAAATTCGCTTGCTCATATATTATGGATATGTTCGGTGTAGGCTACGATATAACTGTTTCTCCTAGATATAGTAACTTCCCTTATGAACAATGGTGCTATAGATTTAAAATTTTTGTTGAATCTAGAAACATAGATTTATGAGAAGTTATTAACAATGCTTATATTGTGCCCACTTCAGAGAAATTCAAGTGGAGCAAACATGACAAGAAAATGTTTACTATGAACAAGTTAGTGTTAGAATTTATGCATAAAGCTTTTGGTCCATGTATTTCTAACGAACTTGCTCATTTTGAAAGTGCTTATACAATTTGGAAATTATTTGAAGCACATCAAGGGAACTTGGAGGCGATCCGACGATCTTTGGCGGCTCCCTCTACAAGTTCACATGGAGACTCCTCATGCACACGGCCACTAGGCGATAGCCCTAGTGAGGTATGCGAGTCTGATAACAAAAATGATCTTACTATTAATGAACTCGCACATGGCTATTAATTATTGATGCATGATTATAAAAAATTATAACGTAGCTATATTAATTTGAAAACCAAGCAAGTCAAAATGAAATCCTCTCATGAAACACTAGCCACTAAGTTTGATCTCATTACAAATAAAAATATAAATCTTAAAGAATATAATAAAAAATTAAAATTAGAAAATGCTAGTTTGTTTCATGCTAAATGTGATGCTATATTAGAAGTTGAGAACATTAGAAAAGAGCTTACTTCTTTCAAATTTGATCATGCATGTTCTATTTCTAATTAATAATGCTTATGTAAAAAATGATGAGTTGAATCAAGTTAGAAATAGAATATTCACTTTAGATTCAACATTAAAATCTTGCATTGTTAATAACAACAAGCTTATGGACTTGTGTATAAAGTCCCACAAAAATATTTCCAAGAAACCTATACACTATGCACACAAGTATAACAAAATTTATAAGTGTTCTATTTACGACCGTAAAGGCCATATTGCTAAATTTTGTTATAATACGCAAAAGCCTAATAAGCTTAATCATGTTTGTGCATCCCATCAAGCTTTCTCCATCTCATACACATGTACATGCTCATGTGTCTATGTGTGAATTTTGTGGTCATTTTGGTCATTTGACCAAGTATTATTTTGATTTAAAAAGGAATTCTCTCTTGCCAAATGATTCTAAAATACCACATATGTTTACTTGCAATGTTTATGGTAGATTTGGACATCTTGTAAAATTTTGTTATAATTTGCAAAAGCTTCTATGTTGCAAAATGTTCCAAATAAACCCTTGTTTAAAAATGTTTCGCATTTGCAAAAAGCTTCAAATAATTTACCTTTATTTGCAAATGTTCCACATGCACATCCACATGGTCAACATAAAAAAATGCATCCTCTTTATTGCACTTATTGGAATCGAATAGGTTATTTGCATAATTATTGCTATGACCGGACCGGTGCACAAAATGTGCCCAAAAGGGATTATAACCCGAGGACTTTAAGCTTTAATGATAAGGGTCATGTCCCTAGACTCTTAGGTACCAAGAGTAATTGGTTACCATAACATGTTTAATTTTCTTTAAGAATAATTTTTTTTTGTTTTTTATGTTTTTCATGTTCTTAAAGATGACTTCTATTTGAGTTTTATAAACAAAAGTGAAAACAATTTTATACTTGGTATTTGATTTGAAAACTTATCATTCATTTTTTTTCATGATTTTTTTTCATAGATTTTCATGTTTTTATCATTTATGAATTGATATAATTTTTATCAAGATAATTTTTTTAAAAAAACATCATTTTTTGTATTATACCTTTTTTTTCAATTTTGCTTGGTTTAAACAATGTGTTTGTGTTTATAGGATCTTTATAAACACTTTCTTAATAATATTTACGTGTTTGAGCTTATGGATCATCTTATCGTGCGTTATAAAGTATTCCTTGTGTTGATTGATCAAATTTTACATAGAAGATTTCATTCTTTGATCAATCATCTTTTTAAGTGTATGTTTGTACAACCCCCCGGATGTATTGATTCATGGTTCATATTTACCGGATTTTCATATGGGTTGAAACATGTTTATTATAATTTGTGTTATACTAAGTCCTTGATCCTTATGGATTAAACACAAAATTGTTTGATATTATTTTGGCATGTTTACCTTTTTGCCAAAAGATTGTTTTATAAGAAATGAATTGAGTACTCTTATCTTTTGAACTCAAATATTTTCTTGATCATTTCTTCATCAAAATAATATCTTACGTTTTCCATGAATTTTCACTTGAATTGCCTTTTGGTATCGTTTATTAGCATTCATAGATTCATGAATTCTCATGATTTCTTTCAATGAACAAATTCTTGGTTTTCATGAGTTTTCATACATATTATATATGTTTATGTTTTAGACTCTTGTGACACATTATCTTCATGATACATGTATGTGTGTTCACTTGGTCTATCTTTGTATGTGAGTTGTGTTTAGCATATCTTACATTTATGCTTACTCATATGGTTGCCATGATATTTATTGCATGTATTCTTTATGGCATTTTGATAGGGGGAGTTATGTTAAGTTCTTTTCATTGCATTTACTCTCCCATAGTTGTAATAATCCTAAGTTTTAAGATAGATATATATAAGGAAAAGTATAGGGGCTTTTATGTAAAATTTGTTAGAGGGTCTATTAGTAAAAAGTAAGTCTTATGAATAGTGAAAACCCTACCCTATTTTTCCACCTCCTTCTTCCGTGTCTCTGTTCCGCCGCTTCCAAACAAAAAAAAAAAAAAGTCATTTCCCATCTTTGATTCGCAGCACACAAAAAAAAAAATCTGGTCTTTATCAGTTGGGTTGATCACGAACTTTGATCAAGGTATTTTTCTCCCCACAAAAAAAAAAAAAAAAAAAACTATACGTCATTGTTTGAGGCCATGGCCATGGGGGGAACCAAAGTTTGTCCTGCTCCTTTTTATTTTCATTTTCATATCCTCTGTTTTCATCTTAGCACATGACCATAATTTTATATTATTAAATTCATAAGCTACAGGTGAGAGATCATAGATGCACGCAGTATTTGATTACGAACTATAGGTCATAGTAGGATATTTTAGTTGATTTTAGATTATATGTTAAATTGAAAAATGTATTATTCGCCTATGTGTTGATTATTCAAGTAGACGCTTGAGTCTAAGGTATATAGTAGCATTGATGGTTATTTATATATATTCTTTAGGGACTTTGAGTGGCTTCGAGGAGGCGTCGTGATTGGTATTCCGATAGTCTTTCGGATTTGGGTAAGTGGTGAATTTGTACATTATTCGCTGCGTATTTTTCGTATAAAATTATATTGACTATATGTAAGTTTGTTCTGATGGATTATACCCTTCTATATGGTTGCTCGCATACTACTTGTTGATTGGATAAATGCATGTGATTAATTAGTATAAGCCTATGCTTATTTTCTTTATCAATTTTTATGATTTTTATATAGTGGTAGGTTGAGATGCATATG
>BQKN01060528.1:14440-36325 GCA_022839385.1 Asparagus kiusianus | reverse complement strand
GTTTTACATTTACCCCTCCTTAAAAAGAATTTCATCCTTAAAATTCCACAATTATAAATCACAAAACATGTGTCATATATACATTATTTACACTTAACATCTAGAATGTGAATACTTCCACTTAACCTCTAATTAAATTAAACTAGTACGTCGAAGAAAAAAATCCAAACAAGGAACCCCCCATATATATACCATATGTTCCGAATGATTAGAAGCTAAGTGTTAATACCCACATTCTAGTGTGAAGTGTAAATGCGGCTATACAGGTAATATGAACACAAGCAATACCATATTTAATCACTGTACCCGCTCGAACAGGTGTGGCTAGTTGCGGTGCATATCCTCCTTGTGCTCCCAAGAAGCTCTCTCAGCTCCTTTCCGATTCCACTAGACTTTAACTAATGAGATCACTTTCTTTTGAATCTTCTTATCCTCTCTAGCAAGAATGCAAACTAGGGTATCAATCATACTCAAATCTGCTTGAAGCTCTAAATCTGGCACATTAAATACTCTCTACTGCTCCTTGTCACGTAAGTGCTTCTTGAGTATCGAAACATGAAAGACATCATGCATACCCGACATCGATGCTGGAAGATCTAATTGGTATGAGACAGCTCCAACATGATCGATAATCCTGAATGGGCCAATATATCTCGAGGCAAGCTTTCCCCGTCTGCTAAACCGTTTGACACCTTTCATCAGTGACACCTTAAACAGGACATAGTCTCCAACATGAAACTCTATGCATCGTCGCCTCTGATCTGCGTAACTCTTTTACCAACTCTGGACTGCAAGAATACAGTCTTGAATTAACGCTATCTTCTCTGAAGTCTGCCTCACAAGGTCTGGTCCAATCAGTAAGCTATCCTCTGATTCTGCTCAACAAATCAAAGATCTACAAGGCCTCCTATACAATGCCTCATAAGTAGCCATACTTATAGTCGATTGATAACTATTGTTATAGGCAAACTCGACCAATAGTCTATGATCCTCCCTACTGCCTTGGAAATCTAACACATATGTCTGAAGCATGTCTTCCAACACTTGGTTAACTCTCTCTGTTTGACCATCTGTCTGCGGGTGAAAAACGCTGTTATGCAATAGCTGGCTGCCAAAAGAAGTCTAGAAGCTCATCCATAAATATGATGTGAAAACCGAGTCACGATCTGATACAATCATCTCTGGGACTCCATGCAGTCTCACAATTTCATGGATGAAACTCCTCACATAAGTCTTCGCCGTGTAAGTTGTCTTAACGGGTAGGAAGTGTGTCAACTTCGTCCATCGATTAAGAATCACCCAAATGGAATAATTCCCTTTATTAGACCTCGACAATCCTATAATAAAATCCATTGAAATATCTACCCACTTCCACTCAGGAATGGGTAAAGGTTGTAGGGTTCCCATGAGTCTTTGATATTCTGTCTTTACTTGTTGATAGGTAAAGCATTTAGATACATACTCTGTGATATCCCTACATATGCCACTCCACCAAAAATGTCTCTTCAGGTCCTTGTACATTTTGGTTGTGCCTGGATACACAGTGTACCTACCATAGTGTGCCTCATCAAATAGATCCTTCTTCAGCTACGGATTATCGGGCACAACTATCCTAATTTTCATTCGAAGGCTCCCATCTGCTCCAAGGGTCTAATCTTCCCTGGGTTCTTTGGAAATCTCCTCCTTGTGGGTTTGAATCCAAAAGTCCTCTAATTGAGCACTAACCACTCTATCAACCCACGATGACTGTACTGCCACCACCCCCAGAAATGCACTGCATCCACCGATCTCTGGCCTAAAATCAAACTACCTGAGTGTACAAAGGTATTGATACAATGAACATCTCAACGCTACAATCATGTGGCGATGCTTCCTACTCAAAGCATCAGCTACGATGTTCTCCTTCCTCGGATGATACTAAAGTATGAACTCATAATCCTTAATGAACTTGACTCATCGCTAATGTCTCTGGTTGAGTTCTTTCTGAGAGAAAAGATACTTCAAACTCTAATGGTCTGGAAATAGTTCAAACTAAACTTTATAAAGATAATGTCTCCACGTCTTCAGTGCGAAGACTATCGCTGCCAACTCCAAGTCATGTGTGGGATAATTCTGCTCATGAGTCCTCAAGTGTCATGAAATGTATGCAACTACTTTTTGAATTTGCATCAAAATGCCTCCTAGTCTTGATAAAGATGCATCTGTGAAGACAACAAAGATCTTGTCACTACTCGGGATGATCAACACTAGAGCTATAGCCAACTTGGCCTTCAAGGTATCAAAGTCATTCTAACACTCCAATCCCTAAACAGACTATACACCCTTCTTCGTAAGGCATGTCAACGGGTAGCAATCTTCAAAAAGTCTTGGATGAACTTCCTATAATAGTCGGCAAGCTCCAAGAAACTACGAGTCTCTATAACAGTCTTCGGTGGCTCCCAATCAAGAACTGCCTTGACTTTAGCTGGATCAACTACAATGCCCTCCTTGCTAATGACGTGGCCTAAGAATCTGACTTCTAATAGCCAAAACTTGCATTTGTTAAACTTAGCATACAACTGGTGCTCCCGCAAAGTCTGTAATGCCAGATGAAGATGTTGCTCGTGCTCAGCCTCTGATTTCGAGTAGATGAGGATGCTATTGATGAAAATGATCACGAAATGGTCCAAGTATGATGGAAAACCTAATTCATCAAGTCCATTAATATTGCGTGTGCATTGGTCAGTCCAAATAGCATAACAAGAAACTCAAAAGACCCATATCAAGTCAAAAAACGATATTGGGAATATACATCTCCCATACACGTAACTGGTGATAGTCAAATCAAAGATCAATCTTCGAGAAACACTGCACTTCCTGTAACTGGTCGAATAAGACATCAATCCTCAGTAGTGGATGCATGTTCTAGAAGGTGAGATTATTTAACTCACGATAATCTATGCACAAACAAAGATTGTTATCATTCTTCTTCACGAAAAGGACCGATGCTCTCCATGGAGAATGACTCTGGCAAATAAAACCCTGAGAAATGAGCTCCTCCAACTAAATCTTTAGCTCAATCATCTCAGCAGGCGCCATACGATAAGGTGCACGGGATATTGGTGTTGTGCCCGGCTACAACTTGATGTAGAACTTAACCTCTCTCACTGGAGGCAATCCAGGTATGTCCTGAAAGACATCTTGATACTCTAAGACTACTCTGGTCTCGTTCAAATTTTCACCCCGATCCCACAACATCACCTCCTCGACGTACGCTAAAAATGACTCCACAAACTAGTTGCCCTATGAGGTCGCTACAACCAACTTAGTCGTATCAGATGCTCGTAAACTAACTATTTTCACAAAATACTTGATACTTATATGGTAGGAAGATAGCCAATCCATACCAAGAAGCACATCAAACTCGGACATGCGCATGATGATCAAATCGACTACGAACTCATACTTGTCTAAGCTAACAACACATCTCATATAGATGTTCTCTAGAAGTGACACATCACCTACAGGGGTAGAAACTGACAAGGAAATGTCTAAAGGTTATGTCACTAGATGGAGTCTAATCATGAAATCATAAGAGATGAACAGATGTGAAGCTTCGGAATCAAAAATAATACTGGCTGGGAAGGAGTTCACAAGGAACGTACCTTCCAGCATAGCCTCGTTCGCACCACGATCACGTGGTATGACTACATATACTCTGCCTGAAGCTGTAGTCTGCTACACTAAAGAATCTGGGGTATATAGAACTATTTGTCCTTTTGGTATCACCTGAATAGCTCGTACCTGTCCCTTTATCCTTGGAACTACTAGCGGTGCCTCAAGTCTCAGCTGTTGGCACTGTCCTTGGCCCTATCCATAGTTCTACTACTGACCCTGATTCTTGCCCTACTGGCCTCCTGCTGGTGCACTGTGGCACTCTGCGGCTCTACGAGTAATCTTATGATAGTTATAACAAGCACCCTAGAATCTACGCTGCTGTGGTTCCTTCTGATCATATTGTGGTCCTTTCTTATGAGGACCTTGCTACTGCTGCGAACCCTTGCCCTGCTGCTGGGGCCCTCCGCGTCCTGAAAATGGCCTCTTCCCCTTTCCTTTGTCCCCGGACTGTCCTGCTTTACAGCTTCCATCCTTGCTCTTCTGGAACATAGTGGTCTCGGTCTCCTGAGATATGTCAACATCAACAACCTCCTGCACTGAATGAAAACACCAAGACACTAAATAACAACGTTAGATTGGGCGAAGTCTTATCAAAAACATCTGAGCCTGATGCTCCCATGTCTGCCACATGCCAGTAAATCTAAGTAGTCCCACAAACTTTCTCTCATTGTCAGCTGCAGACATGTCTCCCTGCTCCAAATGTGCTAGCTCCAACTCTTTCCCAGCCTTTACCACTGAAGATACATACTACTTATCAAAGAAATAAATAAAATCCTCCCAGGTAAGTGTCATACGATGCTCCGGTGTTATCCGTTAACTTTTTTTTTCGGGTCATATACACATTAATATAGTTCTCATTTAACATGTTAACTATAATACATAGCATGTTAACGTAATCCGTTAACATGTTAAGTGAAAACTATAATACATAAATTGATAACTATAATGCGTAAACTGATAACTATAATACATAGCATGTTAAATGAGAATTATATTAACGTATTATAGTTAATATAATCTGTTAACACGTTAATATAGTTATCAATTTAGCAAATAAAGTTAACATAGTTCTCATCTAACGTGTAAACGGATTATGTTAACATGTTAATATAGTTCTCATTTAACATGTTAACTATAAATATGTTTGTTGGCCTTTTTGTTTTGATGATGTTTAACAAAAAATTTACTACTAATATTGTTTGTCTAGTGTTTATGTTTTTGTATTTATTCTAGGCAAACAACATGTTGGAGGTTGGAAGGAATTGATCATTCACGATCATATCTAATAGAGGTTGGCGGAATAATGGAGTGAAGCAATGTAATTCATGTGAAAATCCAAGTTCAAGCTTCATCCGCAAAGTGTACCAAGTCGAGCTCATTGAAGACCTTCATCAAGCTTGGGTATATAGTTTATAGTGTTTATAGTATAGGTTTATATTTGTGTGTTAATACTTGAAACTCATATTAATCACACACACGTATTTGTTGATTTTATCAAAATATAGGTTTTTTGTAAAAATATTGTTTTATTAGTTTATAGACTTCAATATCACTTTATACATATTTTATTAAGTTTATAAAATTATTTTGTAAAGTTTCAAAACATGGTTTAGCTAAAATATCAAAAACAAGTGTTGTTCATTTTAATGTTTTGGCCTATTTTGAAAAATGATGAGATTTCTCAAATGGGAGGTGATTTTTATAACATGTGTATTATCATGTCTATAATTATTTTCTAAAGTTTCATAATTTTTGGAATTTGTTTGCTATTTTTAAAGGCGGGTTAAAAATTAGATTTACTATTTTCATCAGGCTGATACAGTGTTATCGGTCGACTGATGAATGTGTTCAGTCGACTGAAGAAATCGCCTGGAATAACTAAAAGTTTTTGTTTTTTGTTAGTCGACTGACCAGTCGGCTGATGAGGTCATCAGTCGACTGATAAGGTCGTCAGTCGACTGATAAGGTTGTCAGTCGACTGATGAGCTGGAAAATGCCTACAATGGTCAGCTCATCATTCGACTGATGAAACCCATCAGTTGACTTATGCTGTATCGGCTAGTTTCCTTAAACTCAATTCTAGCTATTTATTGTTTTGATTCTAATTTCCATAAGCTAGATTTCATTATTGAGTTTAATTATATTATTTTTACTCTTTGTTTACACAAACAACCATTGAGCTTATTATATTTTCATACATAGTATAATTTGGGTTGTGGGGATAATATGACTTAGAGTGTGAGCTTTCATTGTGTTCTCATCCATAGTAGAGAATAACTATTGTTGTATTTGTGCTTAATTGTGATATCACTTTGTAATACACTTATACACCGAGAGAAGTATGTGGTGAGAGATGGGGTCATCCCAAGAGGAGTGTGGTAGGTAGTAATGCCTAGAAGTAGGTTGTAGTTCCTAACACTTGAGGGAGACACGGGCTAGAGACTTAGAGGGTGAAGAGTGTGATTGTAAGAGTATGGATTGTAAAGTTTTCGGTGAACTAGAAAAACGAGTGTGAGGTGTAAACATTACTCGGTGAGCGTAGAAAACCCGGTTGTGATAGTGGAGATCTCCTCGAGGTGGGGAGCGGAGACGTAGGTCGTGGGGACCGAACTCCGTGATCATATCATTTGTTTGCGTTTGTCATTGGCATTCCTTTATATCTGTGCTTATCATTTATATTGACTTTATCGATTGCTTGTTGTTTATATTGCCCTATCACTTTAGTAGTTTGTTTATTCTTGTGTTACTTGTATATCCTTGCACATATATCTTATTGCATATCATATTTGTTAGGATATTTGTTAATAAGTTTTAAATTGGCATAAATCGGATTAGATTAGCATAAACCCTATTCATCCCCCTCAAAGGTTCTTTCCTAGTGGCATTAGGGTGCTTTCAATGTTAACATGTTAACTATAACATGTTAATATAGTTCTCATTTAACGTGTTAACATGTTAACTATAACACGTTTATATAGTTCATTTACGTATTATAGCTCTCATTTAACGTGTCGGGTTATGTTAATATGCTACGTATTATATTTAACATGTTAAATGAGAACTATATTAACGTGTATATGACCCGAAATAATAGTTAATGGATAATGGATTATAAATAACAGTTAACGATAAATGATAGTTAACGAATAATAGATTACAAATAACAGCTAACAGATTACAAATAATAGTTAACGGATAATGGATTATAGTTAACAGTTTATAAATAACAGTTAGCATATAATTCATTATAGTTAACAATTTATAAAGAGCAGTTAACAGATAATGATTAATAGTTAATAGGATAAGGGTGTTAGTTAACAGATTACAAATAACAGTTAACATATAATGGATTATAGTTAACAGATCACTAAATATAGTTATCAATTTACCAATTAAGGTTAACAAGTATTATAGTTAACATGTTAAATGAGAACGATCACACATATGCGTCATATAGAACCGATGCATATGCCTGGATTTGTCTCTTTTACCATGCGCTCATACCTAGAAAAGTAACAAGCAACTACCCAAAGTTAACATGTTCTCAGTGTAATTTAACAAGCGAACTGTGAAAGTTAACATGTTATCAGTCTAACTTAACAAGTGAACAAAAAAAATTAACATGTTTCTGATGACATAACAGATAATGATTAATAGTTAACAATTTTACTCAACTGATCATATTTTATTACAATTTTATATCCTTATTATCTATTTTATATGAATAAATATGCCATTAATAATTGTTTTTATCTTTAATTGCAGGTTAATGAAGAATAAAGCCCAAGATCTCTTCTCTCAACAAAAACCTATGAATTAAATGAAGAACACAAGCAAGAGCCAAAAATCTCAAGCCCAGAATCAAGCCGAGTAGCCTGTAGAAGCTGGAGAAAATAAAAAATCAAATATAAAAAAAATATATTCAAGATAGTTGGTCACAAAAAAACGATGCTATCTCTGAATCTGGAAGGCGGAATTTAACATATAATATATAAAAATTGCATATCTCGACGAGACGAAACCATCCGTGAAGGCAGAAATTTGATAGGACATCGATGCTAGCATTGATACGGGTATCGATACTGACGAATCAGTTAAAGATCAATGGCTGGTTTTTGATGGTTTTGGATAAGGATTCAATCCAAGGGCTCTCATTCATTGATGTTTACTATAAATAAGGGTAAAGAGTGAGGGGTTAGGGGTGAAAAATTTTATAACTCCATTTAGAAAGGAGGGCCACTCTTAATTGAGAAGGCCTTCCAAATTTGTAAGTTTTGTTATAATTAATAAAATAATTTTTTTCATCACTTTAATATTTCTTCTCTTTGTTGGATAATGAAGATGGAGATAAAAAATTATTTGGAGGTTAGCATTTCTTTTATTTTTCTCTTTTATTTCTTTTTAGTAATTTCTTTATTATTGCTTATTAGTTAGATTTACATTCATGCTTGTAGTGTAGATTTATTTTCTTATCTTTTTATTTCCTTTTTGCACTTTAATTTGTAGAGTAGATTTATTTTCTTGTTCATAGTTTAGATTTTTCTTTTCTTTTTGTAATTAGTTCTTTTTCTTATTGTTTTTATTTCTTAAGATGTGAAATTAATTCTTGTAGGAATCTTAGAATTATATGAAACTAGTCTAATTTCCTTTATGTTATGCAAATTATTCTCTTACACTTAAAATGATCATGTATAGGATAATCAACTAGAGAACTAATTGACAGAAGAAGAATTTGATAATCTATGCTTATCTTGAGTGGTTTGATAGGTTATACTTATGAATTCTAGGATTACTATCATGATTTTTATTTTGACTTAGATGATAATTTGATAGGTTATACTTTTCTTAAATGGTTTGATATAGTCTATACTTAATAAATCTAAATTGAAATATGACAAAAAGAGAATAGTTTGTATTTAATAATTGAGATTAGCTAGTGGATTCAATTTTAGATTTCTCATATCTTTAATTGAACCCTCCATCTTTTGTTTTCTTGATTTTTCTCTTTCTTGCTTTTTATTTAATTCTTTGATTCTTTCTTCTCTCCTCTAAAATTCAATATATTGTCACTTGCATATATTCACAACAATCATTCTTTATATCTCTCCACAACCACAATTTTCATCACTTCTAATTGTCACGCACACAACATAAGAACCGATTCTAATTTTCTCCTACAAAACACCTTCCTCGTGGGATCGATAGCTTTTTATATTATAACTTGACATGGTTGTGCACTTGCAATATTTTTGGTATATGTTTAAGCCGTATTATCAACCAAACACTTGATGATAACAAAAGTCGCCTTCAAGTAACTAAATTGCTACATCCCCAAACACTTGGCACAAAATGTATGACGAACAACAAAACGCAACATTATTTTGATAATTACATATTTTACTCAACCAAAACCCTCCCCTAAATCCAATAAACAACAGGAGTTCACCAAATCAGCGTAAATGATAAAAGAGTCTCATCCATTCATCCAAACCTCTTAAAATTAAAAAAAAATAATCTAATTAATGGTAACTTTTCCCACCATTCTAGCTCCCTGGTGAGGGGAGCAGTAGAAGCTGTAGGACCCTTTCTGCTTTAGCGTCATCTTGTAGGTCTTGCCAGGGTCATTCAGCAGGTCTTCCTCGCTCATCAAGATCACCCTCACGTCAACCATTGACGGGATCTCTTCCTCGTCAAACACCACGTTGTGGGGGAACCGGTGTTGTTTTTTAACACGATCTCCTCGCTCGGGGGAACGCTCAGCTGGCTCGACACGAACGCTCGCGACCCGTCATCACCGTCGAGGAGGACCTCGATGGCGAGCGTGCTGCTGGCGAGCACCGATATTTTTTCTAGCCTTTAGAGGCTTGAGGGGGCTGGGGTTAGAGGGAAGAAGATTGAAGAAGAAGTGGGGAGGGTAAAGTTGGGCTTTTAGGGAAAAAATATGTAAAATGGGCTAATTATGAGTTGGAGGGGCTGTGGCATAATTATTTTGAAATTTGGGGACTACAACACATTACAAATAACATGAGGGGTTGGGGCATATTGTTTTTTGGGTTTTGGGGCCTTGAAGCAATTTTCCCCTATATTAATATGAGATGCATTAAAATTTGTCTTCCTATTGTTGCAGTCACAAATCACAACTGGAATAATTAAAAAGAATAAGCCATAGGACAAAAGGATGATTTCTTCACTTTTCAATATTTATTTCATAATATCTGATATTCTCTCATTTTTCATATAGCATTTAAGAAAATATCAATTTTAAACCTTTCGGAGCATGCATTTGCACATGCCACGATGCTAGTTATATATAAAAAAGATGTTTACACCATAAACTTCTTAAGAAATTGCAACCTCGATCGCTCCTATAACATTTCTTCTACTCAGCAAAAACCATAGAAGATCTCTTTTAATTTTATCTGACAAAAGTTACAAAGTTCTCTCTTTTTCTCTTGTTACTCAGTCTTTTTTCTCTCTAGTATGATGATGTACGCCTGAGGAAAACACTCATATAAAAATAAACCACAAAACAAATAGATCTCTTAAGAGAATTGTGATTCTAAAAGAGCAACTATTCATTGAACAACGTATTAGGCGAGCCGATCGCTCCCTTCTGACAATGTGTTGACAGTTCGCCCACCCAATACCATCTAATAGTACACTAGATGATATGATCACCTAGTGCTATCGGCCTCTTGTTTTCATTTGTCATTATTGCTGAAAAAAATTCTTAAGGATCTCTGCTTGTAAACAACAATACCTTCTCCTCTAAATTATCAATTATCTATTGCATCTCCTGTATTATGTGCATGTGTCCAATACGGCCATTTTGTGAGCCCACAGACAAACATTTAAAAGTTTGATGACATGGTAGTGTTTTTCACATCTCATCTGGAATTTTTAGCAATCCTCACTCCCTCTAAACTAAAAAATTCTTCAAGTACTTTCTCCCAAAATTATTTACCCTTTATCCATTTTTAAATTAGGAATCATTTATACCATTTCAAAAAATAGAAGAGTGGAAAAAAATATTATCGCGTCATCGATCTGGTAAAATTTTCACTGTAGGCTTACATAATGGCAATATTAATCCTATACATATAAGAGCATCTCCAACCCTACTCTCCAAATTCCACTCTCCAAATTGAAATATTCCTAGAATAATCCAATTTGGAGAGTGGAATTTGGAGATTTGCTCCAACCTACACTCTCTAAATATTTTTCTTTTTATTTTTTATCAAAAAAGCCATATAAATTAATAATGTTGGATATAGTTTACATTAATAATTTATTTAGAAAAAATAATAACATTACAAAGGTGTCAACGAGAGCTTTAAAATAAACCTAATATTAATAATGCAATACAACATATTAAATAATAAAATTTGAAATTATAGTGACAAAGCATACATCGATAGAACAATGAAGCAAACATAAACCTCTAATACAATATACCATAGGTCGTAAATATAAACCTCAAACATAAAATATGATAACAGATAATTGAAATTTTGGCAGGTCATTATTAATATAACTACCAGTTCCATCTTGGTCTCTCGATGAACTACCATATTCATTTCTTCCTATAGAACCAGCTTCTCCCGCAAACTGAGAAAATCCTCCTTGATCTCCAAAGGGAAATCCATATTTGTTTTCTCCTCATACAGCTCCTCTGAGAAGCTCAAAAAATCCTCTTGGCCCTCTGGAGGAAAATCCATAGTCAAATTATGGAGCTCTATATTCCTTTCTATTAAAAATTTCTTGTTTTTTTGTTGATAATACGCACGTTCACTTTGATCGATGATCTTACTTAAATCAATCAACATAATTTGTCTATCATCACTTTCATGCTGAAGAGCTAATTGTTGGTCATATTGTTCTACTTCTCTAGCTCGTAATTCTAATTTTATTTTTTTATTTTCAAGTTTTATTATCATCAATCGTTCTATTTTTTCCCTGCTCATTTCGCGTTTAGCATCCATCTCTTGCATACACTTAATAATTCCCTCCTCAGAACTAAACTCCGCCGACTTTTTTCTCTTTGACTTCTCCTTCTTTCTTCTAACAGGCCGACTTGTTGGGCTGTCCATGGGAGACTGGTCATCACTCATGTTCATAAAACTTTAGCCCTCCGTGTTGAGAGATCTGTAACGTCCTCTGTTGCATTAGGCCGACTTTTCGTGTTCGACTCTGATCCTTCAGAGATGCTCCCAGCTGCATGATTGGATTTAGGGTCAGCCCATTTCTGGCATCCTTGAGGATTATCCAAACATGAACGAACTAAAATCATTTTCTTTCTTTAACATCTTCTTCGTACATGATTCTAGCTTGAGTCTAACAAAATTACAAACAAAAAATTATTAAACAGGTGAAAATGATATTATAAAATCCATAGTAAAATTATATACTTACTAAATCGAGTTCAGAAGCTCCGCTTGGATTCAGTTACTCAATTTGTCGAACACAACCCTGATATTTATTTGTTGCCTTCTTAATTGAGTCCATACACATTCGAGAGACCTTGGTGTCCGTTGTCTAACACCTACCTTTTTATAGAATACTGTTGTGATCCTTTCCCACATCTTATCTTTCTTTTGACATGTGCGTGAGACTATATCTTGAGAAATTTCAAGCCATGCTAAGCATAAGAACTGATCTTCTTGGTTACTGAATGATTTTCTTCAAACAGATGTCATAGTGGATGAAGAAAGATTGGTGGACAAAAATAGTTGTCTAAAATAAATTAGAAAGAAAGAATGAAAGTATAACCGTATGGGACAAAAGCTACCATTATTTATAATACAAGTCTCCCAATAAGAGATGATGGTGAGAATCTGGTGATTGCAAGAAGACAAACATGGGACTCGTTATTGATACGACATGATAGGGATCTTGGAAACATCACCTGACAAGAGGTGATGGTAGGAATCTGGTGAGTGCAAGAAGACAAACACAGAACTCAATATTGATACGACCGGACATGGATATTTCACTACTCTTTATTAATATGAACTCTAAATGTAAAACTCAATATGTCACAACTCTTTTCTCTCCATACAATAAAATATAAGCTTTGGAGAAGGGGCATCTTGGAACCACTCTTCTTCTTCCCCCGATGGAGAGACCCTCGACCTTTGCTTTAAAGACTGGGAGAATGAACTGGCTGAGCAGGAGGAGCGAGATGAAGTTTTAAAGAAAATATTGGCTAGTCGTCTTCAAGAGAGCAGAGAACGAAAAAACGTAAAGGATCGATTACTGGTCATGTGGTGATCAATCATGGAAGAGAAGAAGGTAGCTCTCAACTTTGGCATGCTTATTTTTCTGAAAAACCCACATATGCGGATGCTCTTTTTTACAGAAGGTTTCGATGTTGATGAGATCTATTCCTTCGCATTGTCAACGGAGTAAAAGAGCACAACAACTACTTTGTGCAGAAGAGAGACGGTCTTTGTGTATTAGGATTATCGAGTTTACATAAAGTAATAGCAGTGCACTATATGTTGGCATACGGAAATTTGGCAGATAGTATCGACGAATATATTAGTATTGGTGAGTCAACCGTAATCCAATGCTTGAAGAGGTTTTGTCGGACAATTATAGAGGTGTTTGGAAATGAATATCTGCGTGTGATATTGCATGGTTGCTAAGGAAAGGTGAAGAGTACGGATTTCTAGGAAAGTTAGGCAGTTTAGACTGCATGCACTGGAAATGGAAAAACTATCCAACGGCTTGGGCGGGATAGTACTAAGGACGTTACGAAGGCCTAGCAATGATTCTCGAGGCAGTAGCCTTGTATGACTTATGGATATGACATGTTTTTTTGGATTACCAGGATCTAACAATGATATTAGGGTACTGCAATCTTCAAATTTTTTTGAACAACTAGCACAAGGTGTTTACCCTTCTACTAATTATAGTATTTTAGAAAAGAATTATGATACATGTTACTACTTGGCTAATAGGATATACCCCAAATGGTCTACTCTTGTACAAACAATATCCCAACCACAATGGCTTAAGAGGCAGCTCTTTGCTGCTATGCAAGAAGGATATCGAAAAGATGTAGAGCGGGCTTTTGGTGTTCTTCAGAATTGATTTTCCATTATCAAGGGACCATCACATTCTTGGGACAAGCGGGGAACTACACGACATAATGACTGCTTATATTATACTACATAACATGGCTATGGAGGATGAACGTGATGCAGAACCAGAGATTATTGTTCACGACGAATCTTCAAGACCTGAAGAGATGGAGATTGATGATGCCGTACAATTCCAATTATTCCTTTATCGACATAGGAAGATTCAAGATAGGGAAGCTCATTTTATGCTTCGGAACGCTCTAATTGAACATTTACGGCAGAGGCACGACAACGAAGGAATATAATTTAAATATTGTAATTTATACTTGTATTTTCTTATGGGGCAAGTAATAGATCTCCGTATTTAAATTTTCATGTCTGTTACTTATTTATTTAATATAAAAAATAATAATTTTATAATAATGTTAAAATAAATTAATCTTAGTTTTATTTCGAAGATCTCGACGAGACCTTTTCAAATATATATTATTTCAAAAATTAGATTAAATTTTTTTAACCATATTTATTTGAAATTAAACATATAATTTAAATTACTAAGAATGATGACAAATTGGTAATTTTTAAAAAATTAAATAGTTATAAGTGGCAAAGTTATAAATAATAAAAGTTTGAATAGTGATTTGGAGAGCCTCTCTAAATTCTAGCTTCACTCTCCAAATTTAGAGAGTGAACCATCTCCAAATTTGGAGGGATGGTTGTGGGTGCGTAATAATTTTTCTGGTTCTAAATAGAGATTTGTATTGATAAGAATTGCTTATTACAAGTCAAGAATCAAAAAGATTACAACAGAAGCGAAGAGAATGCTCTTCTTGTTAAACATAGGTTCTTCAGTAGCGATAGGACGCCTCCCTCGAATGCTTGCGTCAAGTTTGCTTCCCTTGGACGATCCGCTCAAAATTACGGTTGGGCTTTAGTACGTAGTAGAATCTCTTGTGTGATTGAGTTCGACAATACCCGAGCTTGATGAGTATCAAGGCCGAAAGCTTAGAGAGGGCTACAATGCAAGAGTTTGTAGAGAGCTAATGAGTCTCAAATCTGAGAGTTTAGATTGAGTCTACTTTAACAATCCAAGCTTATAGCCAAGAATACTCTACTAAGCAAGCCAATAGAGGTCTCTGCTTGAAGAGCCTAAACACTATCAAGGAGCAAGACCTCTTTCACATTGGCAAAGAAGGTCTTTAAATAGGCAAGGGAAAGCCTGGTTCCCCCTTAACTTGTGGTATGTGACCACTAATAGGTGAGGAGCACCATGTCATCCTCTAGTCGGGGGATGTGACCACTTAGGTGAGGAGCATCATGCCCTCCCCTATAGATGTGGGATGTGACCACTTATGGGTGATGAGAGTCATGCTTCATCACCCCAAAAACGTGGGAAGTGGGAATGCCCACTCCCACAAGCAACAACAGTTTGCACCACTAAGGCGAGTCTGGCGGGCTTGCAGGCGAGCTTGGATGCTGTCGGAACGCTCAGGCAAGCTTGCAGGCGAGCTTTGCTATAGGCGAGGTCGGCTGACGGATCCCTTAAGCATTTTGGTGAGCTTAATCCTATCTTGAGAGCTCAGTTCATGCGGACGAACCTCCTGCAGGCGAGCTTGATTCGTGCGGGCTCGTGCTGGCGAGTTAAACAATCAGGCGAGCATGACTTGTGTAGGCGAGTCAAGCAATCTGGCGGGGTTGACTCGTGCAGGTGAGCTCAACATCCAGGCAAGCTTGACTCATGCTGGCGAGTCAAACAAACAAGCGAGCTTGACTCGTGTTGGCGAGTTTGACTCGTCCTGGCGAGTCAAACGAACAGGCGAGCTTGACTCGTGTTGGCGAGTCAAATGAACAGGCGAGCTTGACTTGTGCTGGCGAGTCAAACAAACAGGCGAGCTTGAGTCGGGCTGGCGAGTCAAGCCATATTGGCGAACTTTGGCTCCTGTAGGCGAGCAAAGTGTGTTGGCGAGCCAAGCTTGCAGGCAAGCTCTGCTTGGCCTCTCGAATGCAGGCGAGCTTGTCTGGGGAAGCCAAGTTCGCAAGCGAGCTTTGCTTTCTTTGAGCATGCAGGCGAACTCAAACAGGTGAGGTTTTGAGTTTTCTTGTGCAAAGGCAATTTTTATTGCCTATAATGATGATTTGCGCAGTAATTGGAGATGCTCTAACATAAGGAAAGAATAGGTATTTGATACTTTAGGAGTTACTCATCTTGTCCTTACTGATTTCAAATGAAGCTAAAATTTGCCGAAGACAAAAACAAACGGATATCTCGTAAGGAGGGACCTTCGTGGAGAGAATTTGTCAGATTACAGGTGATTAGAAATCACACGCTTATCCTTACAACGGATCCCTGATTGATTAGTAATGTGTTAGTTAACTGCTATGCTTTTTGGAGTGCTGTAGGGAAGAAAAATTTTCATTTCGGTCATGTGATGAAGAATTGTCTCCTTGTAGTTTGGAAACAAAATATATAATTATAATAAGTGAAGAGTTTTAAGGAGAGAAAGTCACGTACAGATAGTGTTGGTTTTGGAAGTGTGAAGTGTGAAGACCGAAACTTGAAACACAATTGCGAGTCTGGAAATTCTAGGGTTGGTTGACAGACATGGTGACTCCGGTCGATCGCATCGACTGTAGGAAAACAACCCATGAACTCACTCTGGACGGTCGACCGAAGCTTGGTGTCAGTCGACCGAGAGTGCTCATCCGGTTGCCCGAAGATGATGGTCCGGTCGACCGAAAAGGTGCACAAAACACTGTAGGAAGTTGTCGCTCTGGCTGGTCGATCGACTAGCATGGTCTGGTTGACCGAAGTTAGTTTTTTCCAGTTTCCTAATTCCTTTTGAAAACTGTTTTGGGTTGGGATCCTATATATACCTAAATAATTTTAGGGTTATTTGAACACGTGAAAAAGAGGGTTTTGAGAGGATTCTTTCAGAGAGATAAAAACCTAATTGTGGGCATTGTAATCTTCTTCAATTAATCAAAGAATTGTATGGTGTGGCTCCTGAGGACGTAGGCACGTTGCCGAACCTCGTTTAATCTGGTGTGCTCTTTCTTGTTTATCTTTCCTTCAATTTTTTCTTTTATTTACGGTGATTTTCCTACTTGCTAAACTCTTAGCACAAGATCCGAAAGGGCACGGTTTTGATTGATTGTTTCGAATCCCCAACAACTGGTATCAGAGCTTTGTTCAGAAGATTTGTGTAAAAACCATGACACAGGAAAGCAAATTAAAGATCGAGAAGTTTGATGAGTCAGACTTTGCCTACTGGAAGTTGTAGATGGAGGACTATCTGTACCAGAAGGATTTTTACCATCCGTTGATGGGCAAGACTAAGGGAAAGAAGAAAGAGGAATCAAACAGGGAGTAAGAAATACTGAATAGGAAGGCTTTAGGGCAAATCCGGTTGTCACTCGCCAAATCATTCACCCACAATATATTGAAGGAGAAGACGATGGTAGGGCTTATGGAAGCACTCGCGAAGAAGTACGAGCAACCGTCAACCGCAAGTAAGGTGCATCTCATCAAAATGCTCTTCAACCTCAAGATGACAGAAGGATGATCATTCATGATGCACCTTAACGAGTTCAACATGATTGTTGATCAGCTTATCTTTTTTTACATCACGTTCGATGATGAAGTGCATGCTCTATTGATTCTATTGTAGTTATCGGATAGTTGGGCAGGTTGCGTGACCGTAATTAGCAACTCGGCAGGAAAGGAGAAGTTGAAGCTGAACGAGGCTGTTAGCATGATTCTATCCGAGGAGATTAGAAGAAATTCGTCTGAATCAGAAGGTTCAGGTTCAGGTTCAGCCCTAAATCCCGGGTAGAGAGGTCGAAGCCAGAAGAAGAGAAATCAGAATAGGAATCGATCGAAGTCAAAGAAGAAAAGGTCCAACTCGAAAGTTAGGCCTATCAAAGAGAAGTGTTGGAACTGTGGCTAGGAGGGTCATATGTTTTCAGTTTGCAAAGAACCAAAGAAGGATACGAAATAGCAGGAGGCTCAAATCGTACAAGATGCCTTGATCTTTGCTATGGACAGCGATTCCGATTCTTGAGTTATTGACTCAGGAGTCTCATTCTACGCCACTGTTAATAGGAAACTTCTTCAGAACTATGTAGCAGGAGACTTTAGAAAAGTATACTTGGGAGACAACGAGCCTTGCAGTATTATTGGAAGAGGCGATGTGCAAATTTAGATGAATGGCACTAGGTGGAATCTAAAGAAAGTCAGACATGTACTGAAACTGAAGAGGAATCTTGTTTTGGTTGGTCAGCTTGGAGCAGAAGGCTATGTTTCAACATTCACCAGAGATTCATGGAAAATCTCCAACGGTACTATGGTGGTTGTCCAAGGCAACAAAATAGAAACTCTCTACCTCACTTCACATGAGAGTGATACCCTCGCAATTGTAGCTGGCAAGGAAAGTGCAGATCTGTAGCACAATAGGCTATGATACATGAGTGAAAAGAGCATGAAGATTCCACACTCACAAGGAAAGCTAACCGGCATCGATTCAGTGGAAGTTGGTATTTGTGAAGACTACATCTACGGGAAGCAGAAGAAGGTCAGCTTTCAGAAGGGTGAAAGACCACCTAAAGCTCAGAAGCTAGAGCTTGTTCATACAGATGTATGGGGCCCAACTAGCGTATCTTCTCTTAGAGGTTCGACATACTATGTCACCTTTATCGACGATCACTTGAGGAAGGCGTGGGTATACTTCATGAAGCACAAGTCAGAGATGTTCGACATCATCAAGAAATGGAAAGTCATGGTGGAGAACAAGATAGATTTGAAGGTGAAGTGTTTGAGATCGTACAACGGTGGAGAATACGACCTGGAGGAATTCAAGAGGTTTTGTGCTCTAAATAGAATTCGTTTGGAGAGGACTACTCTAGGGACGCCACAACAGAACAACATTGTAGAGAGGATAAACAGGACATTGACAGAGCGTGCGAGAAGTATGCGTTTACATACAGGTCTACCTATGACGTTTTAGGCAGACGCGGTGCATACGACATCTTATTTGATTAATCATGGGCCATCAGTTCTATTGGATTTCGAGCTTCTAGAAGAGGTTTGGAGTGGAAAGAAGGTTAATCTCTCACACTTGTGAGTATTTGGCTGCGTGATATATGTTCATATTAGTGACCATATTAGGGACAAGCTAGAAGCTAAGTCTCAGAAGTGTATATTCATTAGATACAATATTGATGAGTTCGGGTATCGTTTGTGGGATGAGAAGAATAGGAAGATCATCAGAAAAAGAGATGTCATATTCAATGAGGTGGTGATTTACAAGGATAGGGGCAATGATAAGGATAGCCAAAGTAGTGGGAGCAATAATACAGATGCAGGTGAATCCGAGTACATGGATTTGGAGGGATTTCCAGATGGGGGTGACAATGTTAGTTCTGACCGAAGAACGGAGGAGACTCCAGGTGCAGAGACTACTACCCAGTACATGGAGCTTAGGAGGTCATCCAGGGCACCCAAACCAAATCTCAGATATCTTTTATCACTTGATTATTTACTTTTGATAGATAGCGGTGAACCGGAGTGCTATGAGGAGGCTATGCAAGTAAGTTAATCTTCATCAGTGGAAACATGTGATGCAAGAAGAGATGAATTCTCTACACACTAATGAGACATAGGAATTAGCCCAGCTACCTGCATAGAAGAAAGCCCTACATAACAAATGGGTCTACCGAGTTAAGCAGGAGAGTGATGGGAGCAAGAGGTACAAGACCAGATTAGTCGTGAAGAGGTCCCAACAGCGAGAATGAGTGGATTATACGGAGATATTTTTTGTTATTGTGAAGCTTACAACCATTAGAGTGGTATTGAGCTTAGTAGCTGCAGAAAATCTCTAACTTGAGCAATTAGATGTGAAGACTGTCTTTCTTCATGATGACTTGGATAAAAAAAATTTATACGAAGCAACATGTTAGCTTCATTGAGGAAGGAAAAGAAGAGATGGTGTGTATGCTCAAGAAGAGATTGTACGGATTGAAACAGGCTCTAAGATAATGGTTTAAGAAGTTCGACAATTTCATACAGAGCAATGGCTATGGAAGATGCAATTCAGATCATTGTTGATACTTCAAGAGGTTCGTGTCCAGCTATATCGTGTTATTATTGTATATTGATAACATGTTAGTTGCAAGATCGTGTTTAGAGGAGATAAATAATTTAAAGAAGCAGTTGGCGAAGGAGTTTTCTATGAAGGATCTGGGTGCAGCGAAGCAAATTATTGAGATGCGAATCAGTAGAGATGAAGCTAAAGGGATGTTGAAGTTGAGTCAAGCTGAATACATCGAGAAGGTACTTCAGAGGTTCAACATGGAGAATGCTAAGCCTGTCGGCACGCCCCTTGGAAGCAAGTTTAAGTTATCTGAGGAGCAATCTCCCAAGACAGATACAGAGAAGGAGCATATGAGTAAAGTACCATATTCATTAGTCATTGGTAGTCTTATGTACGTGATGGTTTGCACGAGGCCGGATATTGCTCATGCAGTGGGAGTTGTGAGCAGGTTTGCAAGCAATCTAGGAAAACAACATTAGGAGACCGTGAAGTGGATATTGCGTTACTTGAGAGTGACTACGGATATGCCATTATGTTTCAGGAAGAAGGAGTTGGAATTACAGTGATACGTGGATGCAGATTTCGCTGGTAATCATGATACAAGGTGAAGCACTACATGGTATGTTTATACCTTGGTGTCGACAGCAGTGAGCTGGGTCTCATGTCTACAGAAGATAGTAACATTGTCCATGACTGAGGCAGAATATGTCACAGTGACTGAAGCCAACAAGGAGATGATTTAGTTGACCGGGTGCCTGGAAGAGTTAGGTTTGAAGCAGGGGAACCACATTTTTTATTGTGATAGCCAGAGTGGTATACACCTTACCAAGAATCCAGTATATCATGCCTGAACGAAGCACATTGACATATGTTACCTCTTTATATGCTCGCAGATTGAGGATGACAAGTTACGAATTGAGAAGACTTTTGGGAGCCAAAATCCTGTGGATATATTGATGAAAGCAGTGACCATCGAGAAACTAGAGTTATGCACAACTTCAGTTGGCCTTTATGCATAGGAGTCGAAGGTGGAGCCACACTAGGAGGATCGGTAGGATTGTCGAGATGATGATGATTGAAGAATGGATTTATCCGGGGAGGAGAAGATGCTTGTGAATATGGCATGAGTTCGGGAGAGCTATGTGATGGCAGTTTCGTCTCCAAGTGGGAGATTGTTGGTTTTGAAAGTGTGAAGACCGAAACTTAAAACAAAATTGTGAGTCTGAAAATTCTCGGGTCGGTCGACCGACATGGTGACTCCGGTCGACCGCATCAGCTATAGGAAAATAGCCAGGAACTCACTCTGTCCGGTGGACCGAAACTTGGTGTCGGTCGACCGAGAATGGTCATGCGATCGACCGAAGGTGATGGTCTGGTCGATCGAAAAGGTGTAAAAACCCTGTAGCAAGTTGTCGCTTTGGCCGGTCGACCGACTAGCATGGTCCGGTCAACCGAAGTTAGTTTTTTTTAGTTTCCTAATTCGTTTTGGAAACTGTTTTGGGCTGGGATTCTATATATACCTAAACGATTTTAGGGTTATTTGAACACGTGCAAAAGAGGATTTTGAGATGATTCTTTCAGAGAGATTTCAGAGAGATAAAAACCTATTTGTGGGCATTACAATCTTCTTCAACTAATCAAAGACTTATGTGGTGTGGCTTCCGAGGACGTAGACACGTTACCGAACCTCGTTAAATCTGGTGTGTTCTTTCTTGTTTATCTTTCCTGCAATTTTTTCTTTTATTTGCGGTGATTTTCCTACTTACTAAACTCTTAGCACAATGTCCGGAAGGGCACAAACTTGATTGATTGTTTCGAATCCCCAACAGATAGCTAAGTTTGGAGAAAGTTTTCAAATATCAAAGCTATGGAACAATAAGGACTACTCTTTCTATTTATCAAAAATTTGTTTGGGGGAAGCTAAATTCTTTTTTCTTTTTCTTTTTTCTCAATTCAACTCTAATAAATCTTCCCTGCTAAACTTTATCCTTGTAATATGAATTAATATGGTCTTCTAGTAACTTTTAATTAACAATTTCTCATTCAATAACAAG
>BQKN01060528.1:0-14040 GCA_022839385.1 Asparagus kiusianus | reverse complement strand
TGGTCTTCTAGTAACTTTTAATTAACAATTTCTCATTCAATAACAAGACATTTGAATAATGCTTTGTATCACAGAAATATTTTTTTTTTAAGGAAAGGATCATTTGACAGGCAGAATAAGTTGAAGAAACAACCATATAAATGTATTGACTGTAGTCAAAATTCAGTTTCCACTTCATAATGTCATCTTATAACTCTCTATGTTTTGAAACTTCATACCTTTTAAATACGGAATATCTCATGAAGTTTTATCAAGAAATTGGAATATCTAGATACAATCGTGCTTAAAGTAGGAGCTTTTGCTGATCAATGTTATAGAAAATGATAGGCACCGCTAGGTGCCAGATTGAAACCTAGCGCATTTGCGCCTACAAGGACTTGCTTCTTTATTTAAGTGGTAGTGGAGGAGGTTCTCTGGGATTCAGATCCTCTCCATAAAAAATAGTGGAGAGACCAATACGTTATCAGAGTTATTAATTGGCTAATTGATGATTATGATTTGTCTTTAAGTACAAATTAGGGTGTAATACATGGGGATAAGGTGAGTACTAAGTTAAAAATGGGTCTTAATCACTTAAAAAATAATCAACAGCTAGTATAAAATGTAGTGGTCACTCCACTACTTTTTTGTAGTGGAGAAGATCCAAATTCTATTTTCTAAAAGCTGGAGGTGTAGAAGGTGTTTATAGCTAGTTGAGGTATTCAGAGGAGTTCAAAGGAGATCGGAGCGCCTAGAGGCTAAAACAAAGGAAATAATGATCAGGAACTAAGTGGTGCAATCCGCATAAGTGGCCCATGCTCTTCTAGGTGCTCCCAAGATCTAGGTGGACGGCCTAAGTGCCGCCTACGCCAAGGAAAATATAAAGAAACGAAAGAGGGAAGGGAGATTGGGGTTTAAGAGATGAATCATAATCCTTGTTGGTTATTACTAATCATCCTTAAAGTAGTAGCTTCTGCTAATCCTGAATATCTAAAATGTTTCATGATGTTTGTATTTTCATCTCCATAGACGGATAACCTATGCTATAAATATCCATCTCCAACCCCCAAGTGAGGTTGTATCCAAAAGAGAGAAAATTAGAAATAACGAAGGGAGTAGAGATGAGGATCTGAGAGATGAATTATAATCCTTGTTAGTTATTACTTAATAGCGGAATCATAAGCTAGTTAGAATGTGGACAATCACATTGATGGTCGAACCTGGATAGATCCTTGTGTCTCTGCGATTGTGTATTCTTTGTTTAATTTCTTTTCTTTTTGTTTCTTCGATCTTGGGTATTGTTCCGCCCTGTTGCTAACAGGGGATGACAGACAAACGACCTTGAGAGCATTTTACCCAAAGAACGAGAGTAACCGTGCCCTGGAGGCCTAGCAAGGGCCGAGCAGCCCTAGTCATGGAAGCAATATGCGATCAAGACACGGCAAAATGTCCAATAGAGATCGTGTCAGAGCCATAAATGATGCGCCTCCAAAGGGTAGCTGGCACAAACATTAGGCTGATCAACATAATATATGCTGACAGGTTGGTGCTACAATCCTTCCATCTCCAAAAAAAAAAAAAAAAAAAAAGACAAAATCTCAGGATATGGCCAAGCAATTATAAAACAGGAAGAGAACAAGGGCGGATGCACGTATATAGGAGTGTATAGCAGCGCATGCCTCCCTACAATTTGATAGGTGCCTGCATACAATTTTTATTTGGTGCTTCCCATATGTAGAGAACACTAACGAAAGAATATTGTTAGGACTTAGCAGTATTTGTTAGGGAAAATATCAGATACGTTCTGACATCCGTTCTGCGGAATTTGCCCTACCGGATCTTGTGTTAAGCAATGGAAAAAAGAAATCACAACAAATAAAAATTGCAAGAATAAGAACACCGAGTTTTAACGAGGTTTCGGCAACTTGCCTACGTCTTCGGGAACCACACAAATATTTTCCTTTATATTAAAGAAGATTACAAAGCTTGTAAAAGAGTAAATCTCAACTTGAGATTTCTCAAAAGAAGAACCAACAGAAACTCTATTGTTCAAATAAAAGGCGCGAGTTTTTCCAGCGGGAAAAAACTCCTCTCTCTCAATAAATGCCACATGAAATCTCTCTCTCTCTCTCTCTCTCTCTCTCTCTCCTTAAATTTCCCCTTCCCTTTTAATTTCCCCCAAATCACAGACTTAGGCTCTGGAAATAAATGAAGAAGAAAGGTCGCCGCTTAAAGAGATCGCGAGCGAGAGAGTGAAGAAAGGGATCGACGGCTACATCGATCTCATGCTCATGGGTTTCCCTTAAATAGGAAAACCCTAGCCTACAGTTGTGTCCAGCTGTTTCCAACAGCCGCAGGCGAATCCCCATCGCCTCCACATCCGCAACAGGCGAATTTCACTCTTCACATGTAGGCGAACAAGGGGAGGGCGAAATTTCGATCTCGCCTGCTCTTTGTCAAAACTCGCCTGCACTCGCCGACTTCAATCTCACCTGTAAGACTCGATGACCTCGCCTGAAGGAGCCGACTACGAGGTCGCCTTGCATTCCGCCTGCTCGTGATCTCGCCTGATGGAGGTATGGATCTACACCCAAAATCCAACAATCTCCCACTTGGAGACTAACCGCCATCAGCAAGCTTTCTCTTAACAAGCATCTTCTCTTGTGTGGCTCTGCCCTCATCTCTTACATATGAAGGCCAACTGAAGTTGTGCACAGCTCCAGTTTCTGGATGGTCACTGCTTTAGGAAACATATCTGCAGGATTTTGGCTCCCCAAAATCTTCTCCAACTATAACTTCTCGTCCTCAATCATCGAGCGTATGAAGTGGTAACGTAACTCAATGTGCTTCGTTCTGGCATGAAATGCTGGGTTCTTGGCAAGGTGTATAGCACTCTGGCTATCATAATAAAGAACTTCGTTCCCCCGCTTCAGACCCAACTCTTCTAGGCACCCGGTTAACCAAATCATCTCCTTGCTCGCCTCAGTCACTGCGACATACTCTGCCTCAGTTGTGAACAACGTCACAATCTTCTGCAAACGTGAGACCTAGCTTACTGCTGTCGACCCTAAGGTATAAACATACCCCGTGGTGTTTCGCCTCGTATCATGATCACCGGCAAAATCTGTATCCACGTATCCCTACAGTACTAACTCCTTTCTCCCGAAACACAGTGGCATATTCGTAGTCCCTCTCAGATATCGCAATATCCACTTCACGGCCTCCCAATGCTATTTCCCTGGGTTGCTTGCAAACCTACTCACAACTCCCACTACATGGGCAATATCCGGCCTCATGCAAACCATTACATACATCAGACTACCAATGGCTGATGAATACGACGCCTTCCTCATGTGCTCCTTCTCTGCATCAGTCTTGGGTGATTGTTCACTAGACAACTTGAACTGGCTTCTAAGGGGCGTGCTAACAACCTTAGCATTCTGCATGTTGAATCTCTGAAGTACTTTCTCAATGTATTCAGACTGACTCAACTTCAACGTCCCCTCAGCCGCATCCCTACTGATCCGCATCCCAAGAATCTGCTTCGCTGCACCCAGATCCTTCATGGCAAACTCCTTTGCTAACTGCTTCTTCAACTTGTTTATCTCTTGTAAACACGGTCCTGCAACTAACATGTCATCAACATACAACAATAACACGATATAGCTGGACTCGAACCTCTTGAAGTAACAACAATGATCTGAATTGCATCTGCCATAGCCATTGCTCTGCATGAAGTTATCAAACTTCTTATACCACTGCCGTGGAGCCTGTTTCAATCCGTATAAGCACTTCTTGAGCCTACACATCATCTCTTCCTTTCCTTCCTCAATGAAGCCAACAGGTTTCTTCATGTAGATTTCTTCATCCAAGTCGCCATGAAAAAAAGCAGTCTTCACGTCTAACTGCTCAAGGTAGAGATTTTCAGTAACTACCAAGCTCAACACCACCCTGATGGTTGTGAACTTCACAACGGGGGAAAATATCTCAGTATAATCCACTCCTTCCCGGTATTGGAACCCCTTCATGACTAATCTGGCCTTGTATCTCTTCCTTCTATCACTCTCCTGCTTGACTCGGTAAACCCACTTGTTATGTAAGACATTCTTCTGTGCAAGTAGTTGGGCTAACTCCCATGTCTCGTTCGAGTGGAGAGAATTCATCTCTTCTTGCATTGCATGCTCCCACTGCTGAGATTCGCTCACTTGTATAGCCTCCTCATAGCATTCTGGTTCTCCGCTATCTGTCAAAAGTAGGTAGTCTAGTGACGAGAGATACCAGGGATTCGGTTTGGGTACCCTGGATGACCTCCTAAGCTCCTCGCCCTGGGTAGTCGGTTCTGCACCTGGAGTCTCCTCCGTTCTTTGGTCAGAGTTGACGTTGTCTTCCCCATCTGGAAGTTCTTCCAAATCCATGTACTCAGATGCACCCGCATCCGTAGTGCTGCTCCCACTGCTTTGGCCCGCCTTGGCATTTTCTCTGTCCTTGTACATCACTTCCTCATTGAATATGACGTCTCGGCTTCTGATGATTTTCCTGTTCTTCTCATCCCACAGACGATACCCGAACTCATCAATGCCGTACCCAATGAATGTACACTTCAATGACTTAGCTTCTAGCTTGTCTCTGACATGGTCACTGATGTGGACATATGCCACGCACCCAAAGACTCTTAAGTGTGAGAGATTAACTTTCTTACCATTCCATACCTCTTCCGGAATCCCAAAGTTCAATGGAACTGATGGCCCGTGATTTATCAAGTACGCTGCTGTATGCACCGCGTCCGCCCAAAAAGTTTTTGGTAGACCTGCATGTAGACGCATGCTCCTCGCACGCTCTGTCAGCGTTCTGTTCATCCTTTCTGCTACGCCGTTCTGTTGCGGCGTCCCTGGAGTAGTCCTCTCCAAATGAATCCCGTTCAGAGCATAGAACTCCTTGAACTCCTCCAATTCATATTCTCCACCATTATCTGATCTCAGACACTTCACTTTCAGATCTGTCTCGTTCTCCACCATGGCTTTCCACTTCTTGAAGATGCTGAACACCTCCGACTTGTGCTTCATGAAGTATACCCACACCTTCCTCGAGTGATCGTCGATAAAGGTGACGTAGTACGCCGAACCGCCAAGAGAAGACACGCTAGCTGGACCCCGTACGTTTGTATGAACAAGCTCTAGCTTGTGAGCTTTAGGTGGTCTTCCACCCTTCAGAAAACTAACTCTCTTCTGCTTCCCGAAGATGCAGTCATCGCAAACACCGACTTCCATCGAATCGATGCCGGTTAGCTTCCCTTCTGAGTGTAGAATCTTCATACCCTTCTCACTCATGTGTCCCAGCCTATTGTGCCACTGATCTGCACTCTCCTTGCCTGCAGCAATCGTGAGGGTGTCACTCACGTGTGAAGTTAAGTAGAGGGTACCAGTCTTGTTGCCTCGGGCAACCACCATGGTACCGTTGGAGATTTTTCATGAATCTCCGGTGAATGTTGTGACATAGCCTTCTGCTCCGAGCTGACCAACTGAAATAAGATTCCTCTTCAACTTCGGTACGTGTCTGACATTCTTCAGAGGCCACTTGGAGACCTTCAACTGTATTTGCACGTCGCCTCTCCCAATTACACTACAGGGTTCATTATCCCCCAAGTATACTTTCCCAAAGTCCCCTGCTACATAGTTCTGAAATAGTCTTCTATTTGTAGTAGCATGGAAAGGGGCTCCCGAATCAATGACCCATGAATCGGAATCGCTATCCATAGCGAGAATCAGCGCATCTTGCACAATATGAGTCTCCTGCTCATTTTTCTTTGGTGCTTTACAGGTAGAAGACATGTGGCCCTCCTGGCCGCAGTTCCAACATTTTCCCTTGATAGGTCTTACTTTCGAGTTCGACCTTTTCTTCTTCGACTTTGATCGATTCCTGTTTTGGTTTCCACTATTATGGCTTCTGCCTCTTTGCTCGAGACTTAGGGCTGAACCTGAACCTTCTGATTCATTCGATTTTCTTCTAACCTCCTCGGATTGAATCATAGCTACTACCTCCTTCAGCTTCAACTTCTCCTTTCCCGCCGAGTTGCTGATTGCTGTCACGCAACCTGCCTAACTATCCGGTAACTGTGATAATATCAATAGGGCCTGCACTTCGTCATCAAACTTGATGTCGACTGAGATAAGTTGATCAACAATCGTGTTGAACTCGCTGAGATGCATCGTGAAGGAACATCCTTCTGTCATATTGAGGTTGAATAACGTCTTGACGAGATGCACCTTATTTGCAGCTGACGGTTGCTCGTACATCGTTGCGAGCGCTTTCATAAGCCTAACTGTCGTCTTCTCCTTTAATATATTGTGTGCTACATATTTTGCGAGGGCTAATCGGATCTGCCCTAAGGATTTTCGATCCAATATTTCCCAGTCCTCGTCGGATTCTTCTTTCTTCTTTCCTCTTGCTTTACCTATCAACGGACGGTAAAGGTCCTTCTGGTACAGATAGTCTTCCATCTGTGACTTCCAGTAGACGAAGTCTGATCCGTCAAACTTCTCAATTTTAGATTTGCCTTCTTCTGTTATTTCTTACACACACAGATCTGAACAAGAGCTCTGATACCAGTTGTTAGGGAAAATATCAGATACGCTCTGACACCCGTTTTGCGAAATTTGCCCTACCGGATCTTATGTTAAGCAATGAAAAAAGAAATCACAACAAATCAAAATTGAAAGAATAAGAACATCGAGTTTTAACGAGGTTCGACAACTTGCCTACGTCCTCGGGAGCCACACAAATAAATTCCTTTATATTAAAGAAGATTACAAAGCTTGTAAAAGAGTAAATCTCAACTTGAGATTTCTCAAAAGAAGAACCAACAGAAACTCTATTGTTCAAATAAAATGCGCGAGTTTTTCCAGCGGGAAAAAACTCCTCTCTCTCAATAAATGCTACAGGAAATCTCTCTCTCTCTCTCTTCTTAAATTTCCCCTTCCCTTTTAATTTCCCCCAAATCACAGACTTAGGCTCTGAAAATAAATGATGAAGAAAGGCCGCCGCTTGAAGAGATCACGAGCGAGAGAGAGAAGAAAAGGATCGGCGGCTACATCGATCCTGTGCTCATGGGTTTCCCTTAAATAGGGAAACCCTAGCCTACATCTGTGTCCAGCTGTTTCCAACAGCCGCAGGCGAATCCCCATCGCCTCCACGTCCGCAACAGGCGAATTTCACTCTTCACACGCAGGCGAACAAGGGGAGGGCGAAATTTCGATCTCGCCCGCTCTCTGTCAAAACTCGCCTGTGTTGGCCTTCTTGTTTTGATGATGTTTAACAAACAATTTACCACTAATGTTGTTTGTCTAGTGTTTGTGCATTCCTATGTTTTGTAGACAAACAACGTTGTTGGAGGATGGATGGAATAGAGCTTCAACGATGATATCCAATGGAGGTTGGCGGAAATGTCGGGTTGAAGCTTATACAATTCAAAGTTAAAGATCAAGTTCAAGCTTCATCCGCGAGATTACCAAGAAGAGCTACAATGAAGATCAAGATCAAGCTTTGGTAACATTTAGTTTAGGTTTTATATTATGTGTGTTATATACTTTAAGCTCAATATTATACACACACATTATATTGGTTTTCATGTATATATATATAGTTTCATATATACATATATGTTTGGTTTCCAGGTATATATATATATATATATATATATATATATATATATATATACATAGTTTTGAGTTTTCATGTTCATAAATATGAGATTACACATTTCATATTTATTATTGTGTTTTGGTTTAGCTATATAGATATGAAACAAATTTACATTCATATATATAATCATATGTTTCATACTCTATTGTGTTTTTGAATATATTGCATAAAATATGCAATCTTATGAAAATATTGTATTTTTAGGTTATAGACTTCATAACAACATATTATATCTTTTATCAAGTCTATACAATCAGTTCATAAGGTTTCAAAATGTTGTTTAAGTCAAAATATCAAAATATCTATTTCCAGGTTTTCATGTTTTTGAACATATTTGCAAAATGATGATATCTTTCATTTGGGAAGTCCTTTTTCGAAACCAGTCGTTGTAGCATGTTTATTATCATGTCTACAATCATTTCCCAAAGTTTTACATTTTTTGGAATTTGTTTGATATTTTTAAACAGCATTTTAAAATCAGCAAAACAGTTTTTCTGAGATGTCAGATTTCGGTCGACCGCACCGGTCGACCGAACCTGAGGTCAAAAGTTCACTGGGCCGACAGAAAGTTGTCGGTCGACCGGTCCGGTCGACCGATGAAATTTTCGGTCGACCGATGACTTTTTCCGGTCGACCGACGGGCGCTTTTTCAGCTTCCAACGGCTAGTTTTATTACCGTTGTTTGGGGCTGTTTTGTCATTTGGCCTGGGGATTTTGGCTGAGGTTTTGAAGGGTATATATACCCCATTGCTGATGTCTTTTCAAGTTGATGAGGATGTTTTAAAATAGTTTTAACAAGGGTTTTAACTTGTTTACTGTTTGTTTAAGTTTGGTTTAAAAAGCTTTTAAGCAATTGAGAGTTTCGATTTTGTGATTCAATTCTACAAGAGCTTGAGGAGATCATCCTTTGGTGTTTGGGCATTCAACTCATCTCTCTCTCACTCTTGATCTATAGAGAAGTTTTCCTTAAACTCAATTCTAGCTATTTATTGTTTTGATCTTAATTTCCATAAGCTAGATTTCTATATTGAGTTTAAATTGTTTTATTGATACTCTTTGTTCACACACAACCTATTGAGCTTATTGTATTTACATGCATAGTATAATTTAGGGTTGTGGGTTTGTGACATTGAGAGTGAGCTTAATTGAGTTCTCACCTTGTGTTGAGAACAAGCACTTGTCATATTTGTGCTTATTGTGAGAATCACTTTGTAATACACTTGTACACCGAGTGAGGAGTGTGTGGTGAGAGTCGGGGATCGTCCCAAGAGGAGTGGCGTCGGTTGACGTGCCTAGGGAGAGGTTGTAACCGAGCACTTGAGGGAGACACGGCTAGGTCCAACACTTAGTGGGTGTAGAGTGTGATTGCAAGAGTGTGAGTTGTAGAGTTTTCGGTTAGCTAGAAAACCGAGTGTGTAGAAGAAGTTCCGGCTTCCAAACCGGATTGTGTTAGTGGATTTCTCCCCGGGAGTGGGGAGCGGAGACGTAGGACGGAAGGTCCGAACTCCGTGATCATATAGTGTGTTTGAGTGTGCTTTGGCGTTCATTCATTTTCATGCTCATATCTTATATCGCCATTGTCATTAGCTCATTAGTTATATGATCCACTATCTTGTTTAGATCATTTACCCTTGTGTTGTTTATATATCCTTGCATATACCTCTATCATATAGGATATATCTCATTGTGTGTATTCCATATTCTTGCTCTTTATTAGTTGTATATCTATCTTGCAAGAATATATTTGTTAATTTTAATTGGCATTTAATCGGATTAGATTAGCATAAGATCCTAATCAACCCCCCCCCCCCTCTAGGGTCCAACAGCCTGCACTCGCCGACTTCAATCTCACCTGTAAGACTCGATGACCTCGCCTGAAGGAGCCGACTACGAGGTCGCCTTGCATTCCGCCTGCTCGTGATCTTGCCTGATGGAGGTATGGATTTACACCCAAAATCCAACAGTATTTTGTTAATTTCTATGATGAAAATGAAAATCACCATGATTGATATGAATCTGTCCCCAAGTATGAGCTGAGAGAGAGAGAGAGCAACTCACAAAATCAAACTCTGAACCGTTACTCTAAACATTGACAGTAATCCAAGAACGCTACTGACTTAAGCATTGGAGGGTTGATGCTGGCAAACGATCCCAGACATGACCTTCATTTTGTCTATGGTGTGCAGATTTGCATGGACACCGCACGGACCAGGTTTTCCACACAACAAATCTTATCAGAGCTTTGCCCAAATGCCCAGACCTGGTTAGTCAGTGAGGCATCACTAATATCTGTGCAAATATGATTTCTCCTCTTCAGATACATAAAACACATTCAACTCGTACACATTGTCAAAATGCATCTTCTCAAATGTAGGAGACATACAACTAATAGTTCTAAAAGAATGATATATATTGATTTCTATTGACCCAGCGAAAAAAATCTGTTACAATTTGCATCAGGTCTCTCTCTCTCTCTCTCTCTTTCTCTCCGTGTGTGTGTGTCTGTCTAAAACATCTACAAAATGAATAGAATCACATCCTCTCATCTATTTTCTGAGGGATATATGTAAAACATTAACTCTTCTGTGCCTGTTTAAGTGAACTACTAAATGCACTTGCCCTTGGAATTGGACTAGGCAAATCACAAGGACAATGCCACGCTCTACAATTAGCTCCATAACTGTTAGGAGACAAATTCACTTGCTCTAAAGCTCGAAACCGAAGCTCTGAAGGGAAATCTCTTATACATCGAATCCTAGGCCCCACTCCAGTAGTCCATTTACAAGGAAGTTGCTTTCCTAACTGAAGAGACAGTGTTCCAGTCCTAAAGTTCATTCTTCTAAGAATGAGTTCACTTGGCATAGTCGAGTCCTCTCCCTCATTCTCCTCGATGAAAAGATTTTGTTTCCTGAACCTCGAGGTCTTCATTGTCTCATCAGAATGACTGTTCTTTGATTTTGTACTAACTTCTTCCTCCTCTTCTTCGCTCTCCTCTGAATCTTCTTCATTCATAAGTCTGTTGTTCCTCTCCCTTTCTTCTTTGGCTCTTGCAGAATCTGTCGATGTATCAAATGATTTTGACCGTTTTAGATTTTTAATTTTCAGGTTGCTAGTAGTATTAGATGCATGTTCTTGGGTTTCCTTAGCTTTTCTTCTCAAGTCGAATTCAGAGCGGCTCGGTCTAAGTGACGTATAGGTTTCTTCTTCCCCTTCTAGCGGTGCTTTCTGTGTCATTTGAAGGAGAGATAGATCATATGAATTATTTGCTCAATTAATTTACCGTTAAGAGATTTTGAAATATTACAACTAACCTTAACATCAGCGAGATCCACATTTTTTGATTCCAGATAGGCGATGAATTCTTGGAAATTCTCTTCAGTTGGACGGTAATGTCCACTGTGAGGCCATATAGCCTGCCAAAAAAACAAATGTGAATTGCCAAGAACAAATTTATGAATGTGACATATATCTCCAAAATTGAAATTTAAAAAGTTCTACATAAATTTTACCTTAAGGATTCCATTTTGTACTTCTAATCTTCCAGCAGCTGATGTAGCTCCTCCAGCAAGAAAACTGGAGTGCTGAAATATGCCTTTCTTCTTCTGCAATCAGCCGAAAATGAATTATTTGTCAAAGCTCATTGACCCTCTAGGGTAACGATACACTTACGGATATAGAAATTCACCTGACCAACATATAAGTTCTTCGATGTGCTGAGAACAAAGATCCATTTTGCATCTGAAGAATTTTCAGTAGTGTCAAGGATTTCCCCGCTCTTCTTGTAGATTAATTTTCCATTTTCAATTATGACTTCATAGACCTCTCTTTCTTTCTACATGAAGAAAATTATCAAATTACACATTATTAATGTAATCATATGTAAACAAAGATGAGCTTAGGGATTCAGAAGCTTACGGGTCCTAGATACTTGATACATTGCTGTTGAAGCTTTGATCGAGGGCACATTTCATCAATGTTGACCTCTTTTCCTTCGCCAACATCTAGCCTGGAAAAAAAAATCAACCTGAGTAGTTGAGACCAAATTAATCTAGAACAAGAGTGCAAGCAATTATGACCGTCATGAGGATAAATGATGTTGTTTTAGAGTTAATTGCGGATAGACCCCCAACCAGTTAATCTAGAAAAAGAAGCTAGCGATGATGACGGTCTTGAGTGTAAAAGATGTTTTTGATAGTTAACTGCGGATAGATCTCATGTAGTTCTATTGGTGTGGATAGGCCTTCTAAGTTAACTTTTGTTTTTACTCATTTAAAAGGAAAAAATATTCACTGAGGGATCTATCTTCACTTCGACAAATAGTACAGGGGTCTATCCGCAACTAGTGCTCTTTTTTAACTTATCAGTCTTGATTTCTGGTTTTTGTGTTTTAGAATAAGTCTATCCAACAACTTCTTTTTTTTTCACCTTCTTTCTTTCTTTCTTTTTTTTTTTGTGATACGGATATTTCGTACAGGCTAGGATACTTCTTTTTTTTCACCTTCTTTCTTTCTTTCTTTCTTTCTTTTTTTTTTTTTTTTTGTGATACGGATATTTGGTACAGGCTACGATACTTGTCAATGACCTCCTACAGAGTAACCATTTTTATTCGGTTTCTTTTTATAGTTTATATCCTAACTAGTGTAAGACTAGAAGACATCCTTTTCTCAAAAAGGCATAGAACTAGAAACTTCAAATGTATGATACAGGACATGATCATCACTCACCAGTAGAAAAAGGGCTGCTTGCTCTTGCAGCGCAGCCAACAGTCATAGTAGAAATGGAGATTGTGACCGTAGCGATGGCGAGGGTCAATCTAGCAACAAAATAGGATTTATCTTCTCGTCTCAATACATAGAATCAACATAGCATAGAATTTTGTAATTCTTGCAAGACTTACTGCCTCGAGCCAATGCTGCAATGCTAGTTTCCGAGCCTTTTCATCCTTCGATAGACCTTTTCCTACCTGTGTATGAGGATTATCAAAGCAATAAGCTAAAGGTCCATCTAATCGCGATGAGGCTACAGTTGTCACTTTTCGTCGCGCATAAAGGTTTTACCTTGGCTGCACGAGATTTCGCCCTGGACCATCTCGATAGAGCAGACTCGGTCTTCTTAATATCGAAAAAGGACACCGAGTCCCTCTTTAGCATAGCAAAATCTAGCAACTTCCACCTACATTCACCATTGAGTTAGCACAAAATCAATAAGACTTTTCCTTAATTAGTACTGCACAAAATCATATACCATCTTTGCTCTACAAGAACAGCACAATCAGCAAGCTGTCTCCTCGTCCGAAAGCTCCTGTAAACCTTCTGCAACTTGAGGGCAGCTTCATCTTCACTGCCAGCTTCAATAATCTTTGCAGGCGAAGGAGCAAACCTCGTAACCTTTCGGTTTCCCTTCTGAGAAGTTGAGCTCTTCTGGCTCTCGACGTTGAAGGGTTGCTTGTCTCTCTTGTCGAAGCTCAGAGATCCCGTGATGATGAGCTTGCTAGAATCCCTGCCGTTGAAACTGACTGATCTAAGGGAGGATTTTACGTAGTCGTTGCCTATGCTAAGAGATTTGAGGAGAGCATCAAGGCCCTCATCTAAGGAGTCAAAGCTGCCACCAGGACATGATAGCGTTAGCCCCATTTTGGTTGAACTCTCCCTTTTCCTGCGTACAGAGAAGGAGAGAACGAGATCAGTGTTTTGCACATCATTATTTTTTTCTGAGTTTGTTGATTGATGGATGATCTTATGGGCGACATTTCAATTACCACAAATGCCCATAAATTAAAAATTAAAATCTAAATCAAACACATAAACGAACAAGCGAAAGCTCGCATTCCTAGCAAAGATCCAAGAGAACCAAACCCATTGAGGACTCCAAACCAGGAACAGGATCAAACCCACCACATAATTCCATCTCTAGAGCAAACGAAGCTCAAAATCACAGGAAAAAGGATCTCACCTTCGCCTCCCAAGCCTTTGGAGGCCGTCCAAGAGAGGGAGAGGAAAGGAAGGAGGGAGGAGGAGGGAGGAGAGAATGATGGGAGAAGAGGAGAGAGAAAGAGAAAGGGAGAAGGGATGAGGATTGGGTGGGTGCGAGCGAGAACAGGGTGGCTCTGGCTATAAAAAGGAAGAGAAGAGAACTGTACCCTGTTTTTATCAAAAACCCAATTCTAAACGGTGGTGTTTAAATAGGACGTACGAGGTCGGGTTCAGGGAGTACAGAGCAGCACCCCCCGGTTTCGGAAGTGAAACTTTTCTTTTCGTCAAACTTCTAACTTCAGAAGTGGAAATTTTCTTTAGACCCTTCATCAGTACTTTAAAAAAAGGGAAAATATTCTTTTAACCCAAAGTTTTACTCCAACTTATTTTT
>BQKN01060519.1:0-14675 GCA_022839385.1 Asparagus kiusianus | reverse complement strand
TCATGGAATGAATCGAGAGGGGATTTTGGCTTTGGTCCTAACTGTAGGAAGGTTTGACCAAAAGAGGAATAAGAGTAGGGTACAAATAACAATGCATTTGTTGATTTGTACGAAATACTCAGTGAACAATTTTGATTTTAAGCATAAGAATTCAACCGACCGATGACCTTTGGTTGATCTGGACGGTGGGGGTTTCATGGCGTGGGATTACAAGTCGTCGAGACTCCCTTTTCATAATTGTATTACAAGGTTTCGTGAGGAAAGATTAACTGTCATTAAATCTCATCTCAACGATATTAGTAAAAACATCTTATTCATATGATCATCATTTTTTTTTATTCATGATAATCAACTGATAACGGATTATCCCGAAATATCCTGCATAGGACTCTCTAGGAACTTTCCGTATTACATAGGTTATCCTGAACGTATTATGGGTAATACTTTTTCAAGAACTTCCCATTTATTGGCATCATCAATTTATTACCGTCTTGAGTAACCAGACGGTATGCACCATTTGAATAGACTGTTTCTATTACAAACGGTCCTTCCCATTTGGGTTCAAATTTTCCTTTCTTCTTAGAGTTGAGGATCATAGGTCTTCTGACGGCAAGAACTAGATCTCCTTCTTTAAAACTTCGTCGTCGGACCCTTTTATCAAAAGTCCGAGAAATTCTGGCCTGATAAAACTCGATCTGTTGTTGAGCTTCCAAGCGCTTTTCATCTAACATCTCTAATTCCTCGAGACGTTTCTGATGATGTTCTTCCGCCGTCATTCCCGTTGCAAGGGCGATACGGAGAGAAGGAATCTGTATTTCCAATGGGAGAACAGCTTCACATCCATATGTTAAGGCATATGGAGTTGCTCCGGTAGGTGTACGGACAGTTGTGCGATAAGCCCATAAAGCTTCGCCAAGTTTGTCGTCCCAATCTCGTTTATTGGTTTTCACCAACTTTGCCAAGATTTTGATGATGGTCTTGTTAAAAGCTTCGGCCAATCCGTTAGCTGTGGGATTATAAGCGGTTGATGAAACATCCTTAATCCCGAATTTGCCGCAAAACTTGATGAATGCGTTACTGACGAATTGAGGACCATTATCATGTACTATTCGTCTTGGAACACCGTACCGATATATGACATGGTGTTTAATAAACTTAATGACCTCACTCGTCTTCACTTCTCTAAGTGGAACTGCTTCTGCCCATTTTGAGAAGTAGTCGGTGATTGCCAAAATGAAGCGGTCCCCTTTAACCGATGGTGGGAAAATAGGACCTACGATATCCATGCCCCAAGTTTCGAATGGCCACGACGTCGCCGATGGGTGTAAATACTCGGGAGGCTGGTGCATATAATTTGCATGTAACTGACACACTTCACATCGTCGTGCGTAGTCAACTGCATCCTTTACCATAGTTGGCCAATAATACCCGATTCTTCTAAGTCGATCACAGAGTTTAGGACCGGGCTGATGTGCACCGCATATTCCATTATGCGCCTCTTTGAGTGCTCGTTCCGCTTCTTTGCCGGATAAGCAACGGAGTAGAAGATCGTCGTACGATCGTCGATACAACATTTGTGCTGTGGCGTTGTAGTAAAATCTCGGTGCTCTTCGCCGAATCGATTCCCTTTCTTTTACATCTTCAGGCAATATACCATGTAGGACGTAGTCGATAATAGGAAAGCGCCAATCTCAAACTTCGGGTTTAACTGCTGTTGAGTATGCTTCTTTAACATCCGAGTCGTAGATTGGAACGATAAGCTGGTGAGTTCTCACTGTAATCAATTGTTCTGTTTCGGGAGGTTGAGCCAATGATACCGACAATGCCGCCAATGCGTCTGCATACGCGTTTTGGAGACGTGGAACGTACTCAATGAAAAATCCTTCAAATGAGTTTGCCATCTCAATAGCCACCTGATGATATGGAATCAGATCTGGACTTCTGACTTCATACTCTCCTCGTATTTGATTCACTACCAGTTGAGAATCCCCAAAAGCTTCAAGGTATTCGACCCCCAGCTCTTTGGCAAAATTGAGTCCAATTATTAACGCGTTGTATTCGGCCACATTATTAGAACATGGTCCGGTCAACGAGTATGCTCTAGGCAAGACATGCTTTTCCGGAGAAACTAAAACAACCCCCACTCCTGAGGAGATTTTAGAACATCCGGGTGCGCTTGCCACATTAGTTGCGCGAGAAGCCCCATCGAAGTACAACTGCCACACTTGTTGATGTGAGGTAGTATTAACTTCGTGAGTTTCATCTGGCAGATCGTCATACAATTTGACTATATCCTTTGTAGGATTTTCCGCCAGAAGATCGCAAATAGCTCGTCCTTTAACCGATTTTTGTTGCTTAAAGTACAAGTCATATTGCGATAAAAGTAGAGCCCATCTAGCTAAACGCCAATTCATAGAAGCTGGCTGGGTCATGAATACGCGGACAGGATTTATGTTGGAGATGACATAAATCGTCTGCCCCACTAAATAGTGTCGCATTTTCTGGACGGCAAATACCAATGCAAGGCATTCCTTCTCGATCCTTGGATAGCGAGATTCAGCTCCTACCAATGTACGACTCAAGTAATATACTGCTTGTTCGTGACCGTTATCGTCGTCTTGTGCAAGTAATGCACTTAACGAATGGCTCGTCGCTTTGACATAAATCAGAAACGGTCTGCCCGATTTCGGTGCCACGAGAATAGGCGGGTTCGCTAGATATGCTTTAATATCCTCGAACGCCTTTTGACACGTTTCATCCTAAATGAATGACACGCCTTTCTTTGCAAGTTTAGAGAATGGTTGACATTTTCCGGACAGATTTGATATAAACCGACGGATATATGCCAATCGACCCTGCAATCCTCTGAGTTCTTTAAGATTTCTCGGGGGTTGCAGCTCATTTATCGCCTTCACTTTGTCAGGATCAATATGAATACCTTTTGTGGTGACGACGAATCCGAGAAATTTACCGCTCGACATTCCTAGGAAGGATTTAGTCGGGTTCATCTTTAGCTGATGAGTTCTCATCAGATCAAACATCGTCTTCAGATCATTAATGTGGTTTTTTTTATCACGACTCTTAACGACCAAATCATCAACATAGCATTCAACGGTTTTCCGCAGATGTTCTTGAAAAATTTGCGTCATGGCTCGTTGGTACGTGGCGCCAGCATTTTTTAAACCAAAAGGCATAACCGTATAGCAAAAGACCCCCATGGGTGTTCTGAATGCTGTATGTTTTTCATCGTCTGGGTGCATCTTGATTTGATTATACCCTGAGAAACCATCCATAAATGACATTCTCTCGAATCCGCAAGTATTGTCGATAATGACGTCCGTAATTGGTAGTGGGAAGTCATCTTTAGGACAGGCGGCATTCAGATCTCTGAAATCAATACAGATTCTGATCTTTCCGGTCTTTTTAAGAACCGGAACAATGTTAGCTAGCCATTCAGGATGTTGTTCTTCTCTGATAAAACCTGAGTCGATCAACTTCTTGACTTCAGCTTCTATCGCCTCCATAATTTGTGGACGAAACCGTCTTTGTTGTTGTTTGACAGGTTTGACATCCGATTTTATGTTGAGGGTGTGCATTGCTATGTTCGGATCGAGTCCCGGCATATCTTCGTAATTCCAAGCAAAAACGTCGATATACTCTCTAATGAGAGCGATTAACTCCTCTTTCTCGTCTGGTGGAAGGTCACCACTGATAAATATAGGTTTCGGATTAGTTTCGTCACCCATATTAATTTGGACCACTTTATCCTCAGTAGGAGGTTCTCTTTGTTCAAATCGGTCGCCATATTGGATATTCATGTAATGCATCCATGGGTCTTCCCAAATAGGCAACTGGTCGTCTCCTTCAGTCGTGGAAGGATCAACTGTCACCATATTTGACATTAAGGCTTTGAATCTCTCTCCGATACTCGTGTCGGAGTCCTACATTGAAGTATCGGATGAATGCCCGCTTCCATTTATCAACTGGCTGATGATCTGTTGGCAATCTTCATCCTCAGATGACGAAGCATAACCTAGACCTCTATTATGACTATAATGATTATCTGGTTTTCCTTTTGGTACATAAGTAGAACGGGGTGGCACCCTAACTCCTTGACCAAAATAAAGACCTTCGCCAAGCGAGAGGTCATAACCTTACCTCTCCATGTAATCATTAGCTTGCCAACTATATCGAGAGAAATGTTGTCCTGGCTTTTCCTCATCTGAGCTACTACCCAAGAAAAGATTAGTAGCTGGGGATGGATTCCCCTTCCCAAAGATTATTTCTTTCTCACCCCCTGTCTTTGCAGGTAGAATCACCGTTGTCCCGGCTGAATTTTGCAGATATCTCGTCGCCGTGCAGGACGAACGAATTGGCATGTGTAGATTAGGATTATCATACAATTCCTGCATTACATCATTAAGACAAGGCGAATACTCTAAATCATTCTTTATTATTTCATCGGCAAGTTGCCAGTTACAACTTTCGTCCGACGATTCATCACCGTCAAGATCGATTACAAGAGGTTCAATGTCATTTAATACAAGACCTTCACTATAATCGAGCCCGGCTTCGGTATCAGCTTCATCTCCACTGTCCGTGCCATGGGCCGATGGTTCAGTTTCGGACTCAGCACCATATAGAAGGGAGTCAGTAAAATAATTTTCTAACCCTTTGAATGGTTGCTTATCCGCGACCACCGTCTTAACTTCCTCATTAGTGTCGACATATTTCAAACACTGATGGAGGGTGGAGGGAACTATAAGATTACTGTGGATCCATGGATGACCCAACAGCAAGTTATAGGAAGTCTCTGCATCGATCACATAGCAGGTGACTTCAGACTTCAGATCTCCGAGTTGACACTTCACCCGGATTTTTCCTAACGGTCTTGATCCACTAGTGTTGAATCCATAAATAACAGTTCCCGTTGAGGCTAACTTGCTGGCGGGAATTCCGAGGTGGTACATCAATCGGAGTGGCATGATGCTAACAGCGGAACCCGGATCGACTTGAATCCGGTTGACCGTGCTCGAACCGATATATCCTGTGAAATATAACGGCCTATCATGCTTTGAATTCCGGACTTGCATATCTTCTTTTGTGAAAGCGATGCAAGGGAATTTGGTGGCTGCCAGATTACAATGTTGCACTGACGACTCTGGCTCTTCAGGAGTTGGTTTGATCTGAGTGAGGAATACTTCAGAATCAGCCAAGGCTTCTTGCAATGCTATCCTGGTTTCTTTCGAAAGGCGCAATAACTCGTACAGTGTGATCCTTGCTGGGATATTGGCTAACTGAGTCATTACGTCGAACCGGTATGGAGCATTTGAACTTTCCGGTTTGTCTCGTCCAATTGGTTTATTGAAACGAGACTGCTTCGGAATTTGAACTTCTTTGGGTTGAGGTTCCTTTTCTTTCTGCTTAACAACTCTCTGAGGTCTCTCGGTTGCTACGGGTGGGGTCGTATCCACCCCCAGTTCTGCCAGAGTTTTACCATTAGGATTAGGAGCTTCAGGATACTGGTAATGGTATTCATTTCCACCCCTTGTCGCGAAGACTTCATGCTCTTCATCAGAAAGTGGTAGAGCTGTTATTTCCTCGTCGTCTCTCTCCGGAATCGCCGAGGCTCCGTAACAGGACTTCTCCTTTCCTTTGCCCTTCGATTTCTTTGACTTGGATGTCGTCCACTGTTCATCTTTGAGCAGATCCGGATGAACCCAGAGGATTTTGCCGTTAGGGGCCGTATGTGATACTAACCCTTTTTGGTGCTGTCCATGAGGATCATCATTGATAGTTTGCATCTTTACCTCTGGCACTGATTCGGCTTGAAACCAGGATAAGGGAACTGATCCGAAGCTAATGGAGATCGCATTTGCGCCCACCTTCTTCTCCTTTGGCTTCGGGGTCACAATACCAACATCAATCAAGGTTTGTATTTTGTCTTTCAAGACATAACACGCCTTAGTGGGATGGTGGACCCTTCTGTGGTACGCACAGTATTTTGGGTCATTAATCTTCGTTGCTTCTTCTTGGTTTGTGACTGGCGGAAGCTTAATCTTGTTATTCTCTAGCAGGTACTTGAAGATAACTGGAACTTCATCGTCTGTGAATGAGTATTCCTTTGGGAACCTGGGTTCAGAAGGCTTAAACTGCTTCTGGGGTTGCTGATTCTGATTTGGTGCCAGCTGGAATGAAGACTGCTACGGTTGTGGCGGCTGCTGTGACGTTTGATGCGCATCGACCGCGGGTCCCGACCCTCTTCCTCTGCCTCGAGGATTGAAGTTCTGTTTCTGATTTTGATTATTATTTGGTGGCTGACCTCTCTCCAAATTCCTCCTCTTGAGAAACCGTTCAGCTTGCTCACCTCTGACCTTCAACTCCTTCCAGATCTTAGAGGGTACAACCCCCATTATCTCCAGTACATCCAAAGACAAGTTATTGTGACATGTCTGTAGGATGAATTCTTCGGTGAGTAGATCTCTGCAATTCACCGCTTTGTTCCGGAATCGTTTGACAAATACGTCAACCGATTCTCCATTCTTCTGCTTCTCGTCCAACAACGAACCAATGGAGACTTCTGTGTCGTCGTCAAAAAAGTTGGTAAGAAACAGCTCTTCCATATCTCCCCAGCTATTGATGCTTCCGGGTTTCAGGCGTCGGTACCAATCGAAGGCGGGCCCGCGTAGGGTTCCTACGAATGACCGTACCATCAGGGCTTCATTCCCTGATATCGCGCCGAGATGCGACTTGAAATAAATCAAGTGTTGAGTTGGTGAACCACTGCCATTAAAAGGAGTAAAGTTAATCAAATTAAATTTAGGGGGATAAGGAATTAGATCCCACTCCCTTGGATACGGGCACGGAATGCCCGTTTTCTTCACTTCCTGGGCCGTCATTAGAGCATTAACTTTACTCTCGAGGTCCTGCATCTTCTTATCTTCTTCCTCACTCTTCTTCAAGAGAGCTTGAGTGGTTGACTTGACCGGACCGCTCCCAGAATTGTCTTTATCAGGAGGAGGATCGTCGAAGATAGTCTCGTCTTCTTTGTCGTCGCCCTTAGCTATTTGTATAGGTTTGGCATTGCGTTTGCTGGATTCTGCCTTTTGGCTTGATTCTGGTTGACTTTGTTGAACCTGCAAATCTCGTACCTGCTGCATTGTCAACTCCATCTCTATTTTGATTTCAGCTCTGATCTCTTCGCGTTGTTTGGCCAACGCTTCTTGCAGAATTTGAGCTAACATGTCTGGTGTGATGGCGAATGATTCTCTCGCTCGCCCCACACTGGATGCGGTATCGTCTGAAGCGACCGCAGAACAAGTGTCTGACAATTCGTCTTCCGATGATAAACCTTAGTGCATTCTCTTGTAATTCGGGCGTCGGTTGGCCCTTCGTTGCAACCGCTTCATTCTTTGAGAAAGACCCCGCTCAACTCTTCCTTCTGAAGAGAAATCAGGGTCCGGGTTGACTAACTGTTGCTTTCCTCTGCCGGTCATATTAATGGTGACCTCAGGGAATTCATCTTGTCGCCTTGCAGGCTTTCTCTGGTTGAAACGTCTTATTTTGGATTTTGACGCTTCATTTGAAAGTCTTTGGAATACAGAAACTCGTTTTTGAGTTTGTGAGCAACCGCATTCCGTCAACACTGCCTTGATGAGTCTCTCGCATGCGCAATGCGATTCGTCTTCTCGGACATTCCTTTTCTTTGATTTGCTGTTCCGATAGTACAGCTCATCACTGCCGTGATTTGAGCAACCTATCTTTGGTTTGGGAACCTTGTTAACATGCACAGTACGATTATTTGTCGTTTCTGAGCGATCCAAGGTTAAGTTTTTAAATACACCCCCTTGCGGGAGTGGAGTCTTCACGGGTCCTAGACGAGAATGAACTGGTACTCTTTCGTTTTGGACTGGATTAGTTCTGACAGGAGGGTGTTTACGACCCCCTGTGTAGGAAACCACCAAGGGTTTGCTTGCTTGACTTGGACTTTCTTCAACTGGTTTTTTGCCTCGATGATCGACCGAGGGACCAAGGCGATCTGCCATGGTGACTTTGAACTTGGACAAATCTGGGCTAACCCAGGGCTTTACTGTTGATGCGGTAGATGGGCCCGGAACAGATGCTTGTGGCGCCTTCGGTATCCAAACTTTGCGATTCTTTGACGGTTTTTCAGACACCACCTCCTTTTTAGTTTTTTGCGCTTGTTGCCGGAGAGCACGAGCGCGGGTAGCCTTCTCTTTTCGCCTTTGTATCCGTTCCTTCAGGGTTGAACGGGCCTTTTTGACGAGGGTCCATTCCTCCGTCGTAAGTTTTGCAGAAATATGGTTATTTTGCCGCTGAGGCAACTGAGTCATTTTCTGTTTTCTCGACTCTAGGTCCGCATAGTAGTGGAACCCGTCGGTTTGTTGCATGGCCTTAGCCAATTGTCGAGTACGGCGCTGACGTTGTCTCTGACGAGCTCTCTTCGTCAGCACCGGTGAGCAATTCATTGACTCCGTAATTGGTGTGGAGCCACTTGGAGCAGAAGTGTTGCGGACGATTTCCTTAGCAACGATAGGGTGAGAATCTTCATCTGCAGCTTTCATTGTCACTGCAGACTTGAGAGTGTTCCTGGAAGAGGAAGTCCTCCTGCACTTGCGCGGGGAGGGAGATTTTGAAGACGAGGATGATAAGTACTCCTCGAATTTCGCCTGATCGAATTCGTATTCGATCTCCTCGCTGACGATGATCTTTATCGGCTGCGACACGGCGGCTTCGGCAGCGAAGCCGCTGGCTCCCACTGTGGTCGCCAGTTTGTTTTCGTCAAAAGTTGCTTTCATTGATGATTCCATTAATCTTCTTTTGATTACAGAGAATTACAATGAAAAAATAATAAAATTACAACTTTTAAAGAAAATAACACAGAATTCGTTTATCGAATACTGCTTTTGTGGGACTTTGCCTGTGCCGGGAACGCTTTGGTTCGTGGACCACCGAATCTCAGATCGTGAGAGGGGGGGTATGATTCTTCCTTCGTTATCGAAGTCAGAATTGAAAACGATATCTTATCGATGTAAGATAGTCGTTCTTCTTGAAAACAAGTCTAAGCCTGAATGTCAAGGAATCGCTCCAGGAACTGAAATCTCTGCTCTCTCTGCTCTGGAATGCTCTAAAAATTCTCGATCCTCGTCAGAAGTGACCCTAGGGGGGTATTTATAGCCTCAGGGGTTTGTAACTGCAAAAACACAACTCAGCAATAAATCAGTACGGCGCGACAGTGTTTTACTATCTCGCTGGTCGAGACAGCATTTGCTGTCTCGCGTAGCGCGACAGCAAATTTGCTGTCTCGCCCAGCGAGACAGTAAAATGCTGTCGCGCCAAACGAATATTTCGGCAGTTTTCGCTGTAACTGCCTCCCCACGTTTCAAACTCCGTTATTTTGGCAGTTATCCACGTGATTTTCGCCCACGTTATTTCCCACGTCCCCTGACAGTTATTGGACACGTGTAGGGCAGTTATTGGGGTGGTTATTTGACCATTTCAGTGCTGTCTTCAGCAATTTTACTGTCTCGCTGGCGAGACAGCAAATACTGTCTCGCTGGTCGAGACAGCAAAATACTGTCTCGACCGGCGAGACAGCAAAATACTGTCTCGACCGGCGAGACAGCAAAATACTGTCTCGACCGGCGAGACAGCAAAAGACTGTCTCGATCGGCGAGACAGCAAAAGACTGTCTCGCTGGCGAGACAGTAAAAAACTGTGTTTTGGGTGATTTTCCCAGTTTTGAGAGATTTTCTGTGTTTGGATATCTATTGGCATTTTTTGACGCCTACAGATACCCCCTCCAAAGTATTCCAGACGTATTCTTTTATAGAAAAGTCTGGGATGCTTTGGATAAGATAGATTTTACTTACGATCCCTTCAATGCTTGGTTGAGTAGATCGTGTATCAGGATTTGCAAATGGCTTCAACCTTTGACCTCTTCTGTATTTAGTCTATTCAGTTCTTTGTAGAATAGCTAATGTTCTTCCGGCGTCGCGTTTATCGCTTGGCCGTTGTTTAGATCTTGAATCGAAGCTGGTATTTGTTCTTGTAGGTCCAACTCTTGTCATTGAATTGACACATTCATTGAAAATTCAACAGGTTATCCTTAAGAATATTCAGATTAATATTCTCCAGGAACTTCCTATTGGGTGTGGGAAACAGTTTAGACTCGTGTACCCATTGGAGTATCCGTCTGTATCGCATTTGATTTTTGATCAAGAGAACATCTGCCGTTTCATGCTGTGAGGTAGTGTTTATGATCTCTGTGGAGAAAAAGTGTTTACTGCTTCATGGCGTAAGACAGCTCTACAGTATTTGCCATCTCGTTCAGCGAGACAGCGTTTGCTGTCGCGCTCGGCGAGACAGCGTTTGCTGTCGCGCTCGGCGAGACAGCGTTTGCTGTCGCGCCCGGCGAGACAGCATTTGTTGTCGCGCTCGGCGAGACAGCATTTGCTGTCGCGCTCGGCGAGACAGCATTTGCTGTCGCGCTGAGCGAAACAGAAGGTATAAAATCGGGACTTAGGGTTTTTAGGGCTTTTTCTGGGCGATTTTAGGCGCGATTTCTGGCGATTTCTGAGGCGATTTTCGATCAGATCTTCTCCTCTTCTTCTCCCCTGCGTTTCTGATTTGTGTGGAGCTTTCGTTTGTGAAGATTCCAATTGGATTTGTGAAGGTTTGTTTCCCCCCTTTTGTTCAAAAATCTGATTTTCTTGAACTGTGGCGATTGTCTGTGTTGCTTCGGTTGTATTTGCCCAATTTTTTGTCGATTTCATGTTCAAAGCCCTAACTTTCTCTCATATTTCATTGTAGATCCCATAATCATTATGTCGCCACGTAAATCCAAGGGTTCTCAAAGCCGTTCGACTGTTCAGTCCCCTGAGGAGGCTGTCCCTGCTGCCGCTTCGCATGGGGGTATACCTCTTTCATCTTTTCACAACTTTAAATACTGCATTTCATCAATTTCATATATATATATGCCTGTATTTGTATGCAGATCCTCGTTTGTATCCTTTGAGATACCTTCGAGAAGAGCCGGCATCCTCCTTTGAGGGGATCGACGCTTAAAAGTGTTCGTTTTGCTTGGACAAAACACACTTCAGAACATACAGGGGCGATTTTATATCAACCCACATGTGTTAAAAGGTTTTGATATGCCGTTATAATGTCCGTGTATAGCGACGCATATCTCCTTTTTACATGTGGGAGATGATAAATCGTCACGCCTGTTATGAAATAGCGATTATATCTTATAGAATAAGATGTACCGCTTTTTCCATAATTTTAGGAGTATCCTCACACCATTTACGTGTATGTTTTCTTTATCAGTCCAATTTCCTTCTACTGCTATTCCTGCTGATGCGGTTACTGGTCGGAGTGGTATTATTCATTCTCTTTATGAGGGATTACCCTTAATAGAGTCCGCTCCTCAATTTAAACCGGATTATAGTGAAGGAGCTAGAGAACTGATTCAGCGAGGTAGTTACCGTATTCTGCGACGGATAATCACTGACACCCCTCTGATTTCAGAACGAGATGATAACAAATATATAAGAAAGCCGGATTTCTTGTTTGGTGACGCCATAAAGGATCCGGGGGTCGCATTCTGCAAGCCCGCACAATGGTTACATCAAAGTGGGTCATCCTTCTTATATTTGCCGCTGATCCCTCGGGACCATTCGCTATTAAAATTCAGAAATTTATCGGTTAACCGCGAAATGTTCTGGAGATTAACTGAAAATCATGAGAGCGTTCACTGTGGTTTCATTGGAAAGGAGGCCACTCCAGGTTCAAGTGAGAGAACTTCTATAAGAGGGCTTCATCCAGGTGTCTTAGGACTAGATAATATACCCCACAATGAAACAACATCGCGAGCAAACATAGTGAAGAACCGGTTAGCGGCAGCGGGGAAAGTATTACCCAAAGAGAGTTTCAGATGTTATGGGTGGGTCCATTACTTTGGAGAGAAATGGTGGTGGACCAGAATGACTCGCTACGTCTTGGAACGTTGGAAGCGAGAGTTAACCGAATTGGGGTTGATGGTTCCAATCCGTGCTACCATGAGTGGCCTGCAGATTAGTGTGGGTCATTTCCTCTGTCTGTTCGAGATCTACAACCCGGATACTAACACCTTCTTTACCAAGAATGGGGAACTCGGACTACCGTTACATGAGATGATGCAGGTTTCTGGTTTGCCGTTGGGTGATATTCCATATCAAGAGTTCTTCCCAACTACCAATCAGTTGAATAAGATAAAGGATCGGTCAGCTGTGACTCATGATGTTTTATGGGAGTTGACTTGTCATTATCACATAGCTACGGCTGAGATGGACACCAAGGCAAGGAGGAAGTCTCCTCAAATCAGCTTAAAACAATTCGCCGATTATCTATTCAAGAATCTAGAAGACCGTTCGAAGGATGTATGCGGATTGTCTCCAATGAGTCAAGATGAAATCAACCGGCTGTTAGAGAAAACGAAGGCCCAGACTTATACCTCTCACTCAGAAGATGGGTTTCCGCATGGGACAAAATTTCGCTCTTATTTGTGGCAAGCTGGTGTTCCAATCAGCTCTACCGCTCTGCTGGCTGGTTTCCTGGCATTGTGGCTGAAGAGATGCGTAGTTCTCCACCAATCCTCTGATATAATGCCAATGGAAGTATTGTATCCAGCCATCCAGTTAGCTACAGGTCGCAAATTATCCTTGCTTCCTGCTATGATGGCTGCCATTCACAGTGGATTACGACAGTTAATCACTGCGTTTACTCAGGAGAAGAAGAAACCCTCCGCCAATTTATCAGTTCCAAAGCTGGAATTGCCATATACATACTTAATGGCCTGGTTAGTGCTTCACCGACCAGACTTAATGGAAGCTCCGGCGGAGGTAAATCCCAACGTTCCTTTGTTGCAGAACCTTGAAGCTTGCAGATGGATCAAACATCGAGAACCGGATATAACGATTCAGTTCAGAATTCACAAGTGTTGGGAATTCTACCCCTGTTTCCCTTAATTCTCTGGTACCTACAACGCTACTTTATTGGATGCTGAAGATCCAAGGCAGAATCGCACTGTTTTGGATATCGGGTGCTTCAGATGGTTGATGAATATTCGACCCGGTTACCTATTGTTCAGGGTGAGAGATACTTGTCTCATTGAACCCTACCTCCCATGCCGATTTGCTCGTCAATTCGGCTATGATCAAATATATGTCGGCAACCCGAATCGTCACTTAAACTTTCGTGGAGGACTTATCGACGGAGCGAGAGCTTGGTTCTGGAGTATTGCCGGTTGTACAAACGCCGAGTTCGATCTCCCCTTGGAAATACCACCTCTACGGATGACATTTTTATTTTGTAAATGGTTGCTTGTTGCTAACACCACCACCCGACACCAGAGAATGCAGGAACCAGTAGAAGAGGCAGCCCCGCGACGTTCAAGCAGAGCGACACGTGACGTTACGCCTTCAACTCAGAAGAAAGAGGTTGCTGAATCATCGAGAAAGGGAAAAGAACCGGCTCGTTCAGCTAATAGTGAAGAAGACTTTGATTCTGAGGAGACGGAGACTTCCGAGGAGGAGGGCAAAAGCTCAAGTTCCGATGAAAGATCAGGTCTTCCTGATTCTTTCTTTGAAAGAGGACTTGTGCGCCCATCTGCTGCGTCTACTCGACCATCAGATGCTCCAAAAAAGAAGAGAGAGAGAGTTGTTATGGAACATCCGAACCGAATGACAGTAGAGGTTCTTAGTTGTGATGAAGAGGATGAAGAAGATATAGTGCCTATTGCTTTTCGGCCAAGATCCCGACCTTCTGCTCAAGCTCAAACTCAAGCCTCTCCCAAAGCTGAATTACGTACTAAGCATCGTCATGAAGGGTCTGGGGTTATGGATGAAGTGCGTTCATCGAAAAGGCAGAAGAAATCCGCCTCCAAACCCCGTGTTCGTCTTTCGGCTGTAGAGGAGACGTCTGCTCACAATGCTTCTTCAGATGAGCAAGGTAACTATTTGTTTTTTGTCGCTCTTACATTTATTTGTATACTCAAACTCATTTTATGTTCAACTTCTGTAGGGAGCCGAGAGGAAGGAGAACTGCGCGTTGATGCTGCTTCTCCCGGAGGTATGGAGACCGAGGAGACCAGCTATGTCCAACAGATGCAGGATGCTTTGAAAGAAGGACCAGCTGGTATTCCACCACCTCCTGAAATGGATCCCTCAGCTACGGACACAGGTACTGATCTTTCTCCTCTGGGAAGAGAAATCCGAGAAATGAATGAGTCGGACCGTGTGCCTCCTCTAATGACCTGTGTGCTTTCTATTCTTTTAGCTAAACTAAAAGAAGTTGGCACAAGTAGCGAAGCTGCTGAAATTGTCCCGACGGACAAAGGTAAAATTAACCTTCATCTTGAGCAAATTCACCTGAATTCATAAGTTATTTACAACTCCATGTACTTCCTGTAGATATCGTAACGAGCGAACCAGCAGAAGGAGGAATCGCCCATACTCCTAAAATCGACGACTTCACTGATTTCGATTACCGTATCGATATTTCAGAGGGCGATCATCAAGAAATTTCCGATTTGTTGTTCGGGAAAGACACTGGTGCGGCCACAGAATCAACGATTGGCGCTGATTTAACAGAAGCAGGTCCTTCTGAGAGTAAGG
>BQKN01060518.1:19276-44605 GCA_022839385.1 Asparagus kiusianus | reverse complement strand
CCCCCTAGGGGTGTCCTCAATTCAGCCCCTACACCCCTCATGGATTCCTATAAATAGGCCCCTAGGGCCTCTCTTCTCATGGCCGGATTTTTTGGAGAGCTTGGAGAGAAAATTTCAGATCTTGAGCATAGCCTTGAGATCTGAAATTCAAGAGCGGAGCGGCGAAGCCCTGCCGGAGCGAGGAGTCGACCGTCTTCATTCACCACCTCCTTCTTTTCCTTAGTGTTGCCCCCTTAGCGGTGACACTAAGAAGAGTTAGTGCCTCGTTTTACCGAGACATAAGCTTCACTTCAGAGATCTCACGCAGATCGACGAAGTTCAGAGTTTCCATATCCCACGCAGATAAACGAAACTCTGCCGGATTCTCCCGGAACGGATCTTGATCGATCGGCGGTCCACGGATATCTACATCCCCGTCACAGGCCAAAGACCCACGCAAGCAAGCACCGATAAACGGGACTTGCGTTTATTTTCGAGAGGGTTGTAATCTGTGTTTTCATTTTGTTTGTAACAGATTTCAAATTAATGAAAACAGCAACTTTCGACGAAAACAGCTGGTACTTCGAAGAGGAAGAAGACCGCTCACAAACCACCTATCGACCAGCGTCCGTGTGGAGCTGACTTAAGCGACATTGCCGGTGGTGAGGAAGGTAACCTCTTTTGAATATATTTTTGCCGCTTTGGGGTGATTTACTTTTGGGATTCATGATCATATCTTGCATTTCAGAGATCTTTGAAGAAGGTGAGCTTCCCTCGGATCCGGTATATCCTGAATCCGACCACATGGATTGCTTCATGCAAGAAATGTGCGACGCTCTTCATGATGGCTCACTAGGTATTGACCTGAACATTGATCTTGAGCCGGCGAGCAGCGTCGAGCCCACCATCCCATATTCAGGTACATCTCCATTCGAAGATATCCTCCTTAGTAATTCTGCGCTTTGCTTTCTCTCTTGTACATCTTTCCGACACTTTAGTTGTCTTGCAGATGTTGCCAGAGAAGAACTAGCTGAGGATGGAGCCTTTCCAGATGTATGTTTCGGCAAACGGGAGCATGCTCCTGTACCCAGCTTTTCGAGACCCGATGCTGGATTATTGGCCGATATGTTGGCCGAACAGACTTCGGGAAGACCTATGCGACCACTCTTCGGGAGTGATTCATTCACAGGTATATCTCCGATCCCACTTTTCTTTACTTGCCTAAATTTCCATTTTGGCTAATGAAGAAGTGTAACCATAGGACCAGGCGATGTGCCTGATGCTTCTACGGCTTCGGGATCTTTCCGACCTCCTCCGAGTAGTACGACTGATTTGCCCACGAGGGTTGATACACCCCTCATGACCACTCCTGTCGTTACTTCGAATTCTGTCGGATCTCAACCCGAGGGGACTTCTGCCGGCATGGGTATACCTCGAACTTCCCCCTCGGGTTTTCTGATTATTTTTGATAGTCCCTTATCTTCCTGTATTGCTGCTTGCAGGACCTCGTTCCTCTCTTTATGAGCATATCCATGCTCTTCTGGCCGATACCAATCCAGACAGAGACGTTTTTCGCATGGACCTTGGCCTCTTCACCTCTTTTTATAACGGCATGAACGAGAGGCTTCTTCACAAAGAGTGCTGTTTTGATCAGTTTAGGCGTTCCTTCTCTCGTCACATGATGATGATGAGGGAAGAAGGCCACCCGGAGTTGGCCGACTCTTTCACTGCTGAATTCGCTGTCCTGGAGTCAGAGGTTCGAGAGCTGAGGGAGTTGAAGGCTGGTGGAGCTTCCTCTTTTGCATTTTCTCAGGTGGAGGATAGGTTGACGCAGTGGCGTGACCTGAGATCTTCCATTGGCAACGAGCTCCGTTCACGCGAGCACTCTGTTGCACAGCTGATGGCCAACCTGGCGAGGAAGGACACCAGCAGAGCCGAGTTACTCAGCTCCCTAGATTCCACTCGTGCAGAGATAGCTAGGCTGAAGGAGGCCTTGGGACGTGCCGAAGAGTCTGCTGCTATAATCGCCGAGGACCTGGTTGGATTAGAGCGTTCTCGTGAATGGACGCTCGACAAGCTGGGATCAACACAGGAGGGATTGATGAAACTGCGAACTGAAGCCGCGGAGGTCTTAAGCAGTTCTGAGGATTCTGTCCGAGCTAGCTTGCAGGCGGAGTTCGAGCAGAGCTATATGGACAGGCTTTCTGGTTTAGAGTCTCATATTCTTAGTCGTCAGCTGCCTTCGGGTTGACGAACTTGTCGTTGTATGCTTTTGTCTTGATCTTTTATTAGCGACTCCCTATTTGCTTCTTTTTACATGATGTTTTGGTACACCCCTAGCCCTTAATGCTATGACTTTGAATTCGTAAACTCCATCATTCTTATAGGGAAAAGGGCACCTTGCACCGCGTATTAGGCGATGACTTATCCCTTCTTAGGCTTCGGGATAAAATTCCCCAGGTTTAAACCCTGGTAACTTTTTTCGGTCGGCGAAAGATTTTAAACCGGCTATACGTGTTAGGTATAGACTTATCCCTCCTTAGGCTTCGGGATAAAATTCCCCAGGTTTAGACCCTGGTAACTTTTTTCCAATCGGTGAAAGATTTCAAACCGGCTATACGTGTTAGGTATAGACTTTGGGGTTTTTGGTAAACCCCCAGCCCTCAATGGGTTTGACGTGCCTTTACCGACTACCGTTTGAATCGGGCTAGCATGCGGATTATCTAAATCCGTTCCGCATGTAACGTTGTGCTAAGAAAATTGCTTCTCTTAGACTTAGTGCTATGATGTTGAATACATAGGCTTCGTCTTTCTTACGGGAATAGACTACCCGGCAACGTGTGTTAAGCGTTGACTTCATCTCTGTCTTTTCTAAAAGCAAAGACAGGGGAAAGTGCTACGATTTTGAATACGTAGGCTTCGTCTTTCTTACGGGAATAGACTACCCGGCAACGCGTGTTAGGCATTGACTCCATCTCTGTTTTTTCTGAAAGCAAAGACAGGGGAAAGTGGGAGAGGAAGAATTTTATATTCTATCTCCCGGCATTGAAGAGGAAGAATTTTATATTCTATCTTCAATTGGAAAGAAGGCTCAATAGGAGAGGAAGAATTTTATATTCTATCTCCCATTGCTGAAGAGGAAGAATTTTATATTCTATCTTCAGTGGAAAGGAAACTCGGGGTGGGATCTCCACCCCTAGAATCCGACAGGTGAAACTAGGAGTGGGATCTCCACTCCGAGAATCGAAAAGTTCAAACGACCCTAACTGTCGTAAGGTTTGGTCATTTGAATCTGAAGCGGAAGAATTTTATATTCTATCTTCAGAAGAAAAGGAAACTCGGGGTGGGATCTCCACCCCCAGAATCCGACAGGTGAAACTAGGAGTGGGATCTCTACTCCGAGAATCGAAAAGATTCGGATAACCCTAACTGTCGTAAGGTTTGGTTACTCGAATTGGAAGTGGACCTCTCGTTCATTGGAGGAATCGAGAAGGGATTTTGGTTGTGGTCCTAACTGTAGTAAGGTTTGACCAAGTGGGAAATTTGAGAACGATCCTAACCGTAGAAGGGTTTGATCGATCGATTTGTGGACCTCTCGTTCTTTGGACGAATCGAGAGGGGAATTTGGCTTTGGTCCTAACTGTAGTAAGGTTTGACCAAGGGAATCGTGTGGTAGAGACTATGAGTAGTCAAACATCACTAGATCTCATCTCAGCAAAAGAGTGCTTGTGAGAGTTAGCTTCTGACAAACAAGAATATTCGGAATTCGAATATTGATTTCTTGTTTATCAGCGACCGGGTTATCCCTAAGAATACCCCGATGTGGTATTCTTCCGGGAACTTCCCGGTACCTTAATTCTTTCTCAGAAGATACTAAGGATAGTATCTCTTCAGAAATTTGCCATTTATTGGTATCATGAGCCGGTCACCATCTTTGGTGACTAGACGATAGGCGCCGTTCGAGTAGACCGTTTCTACTACGAACGGTCCTTCCCATTTGGGTTCGAACTTGCCTTTCTTCTTGGAGTTAAGAACCATGGGGCGTCTTTCAGTCAAGACCAAATCCCCTTCCTTAAAACTCCTTTGTCGAACTTTTTTGTCGAAGGCTCGAGAAATTCTGGCTTGGTAAAACTCAATATGCTGCTGAGCTTCCAAGCGTTTTTCATCGAGCATCTCGGGTTCTTCAAGGCGTTTCTGATGTTGTTCTTCGGTCGTCATCTGGGTTGCAAGAGCGATCCGAAGAGATGGAATTTGGATTTCCAAAGGGAGAACGGCTTCACATCCGTATACTAGTGAATACGGGGTTGCGCCGGTCGGTGTACGCACCGTGGTACGATAGGCCCATAGAGCTGCGCCGAGCTTATCATCCCAATCTCGCTTGTTATTTTTCACAAGCTTTGACAAGAGCTTTATGATAGTCTTGTTGAAGGCTTCAGCTAATCCGTTTGCTGTAGGATTATAAGCTGTTGACGAGATGTCCTGAATTTTGAACTTTTCGCAGAACCTTATGAAGGCGTTGCTGATAAATTGAGGACCATTGTCGTGTATGATTCATCTTGGAACACCATGCCGGTAGATGATATGGTGTTTGATGAATGCAATGACGTTGCTCGTCTTAACTTCTCTGAGTGGAACTGCTTCAGCCCATTTGGAGAAGTAATCGGTGATTGCCAAGATGAATCGGTCACCTTTGACTGATGGAGGATTTACAGGACCAACAATGTCCATTCCCCAGGTCTCAAACGGCCACGACGTAACCGAAGGATGTAGATGTTCCGGAGGTTGGTGCATGTAATTCGCGTGTACCTGACACGCATGACACTTCCGGGCGTATACGATTGCCTCATGCATCATGAAGGGCCAAAAGTATCACATTCTCCTGATGCGATCATAAAGCTTGGGACCAGGTTGGTGCGCACCGCACTCTCCTTCATGTGCCTCCTTAAGCACTTCTTCGGCTTCTTTGGTCGATAAGCAACGCAGCAGCATGCCATCATACCCCCTGCGGTATAGCGTTCGATTCTCCGTATTATAGTAGAATCTTGGAGCTCTTCGTCTGACCGACTCTCTCTCCTTCATGTCTTCTGGCAAGATTCCATGCAAGACGTAATCGATGATGGGGAAACGCCAATCCCGGGGCTCAAACTCAGCCTGAGTAGTGTGCACCTCCTGAACTTCCTCTTCTTTGTCGTCTTCATCGTGAAGCGGCACTAAGAGTTGGTGAGTTCTTACCGTGACAAATTGCTCGGTTCCGGGTGGCTGTGCCAGAGAAATAGCTAGAGCTGCTAACGCATCTGCGTAGGTGTTCTGCAACCACGGAACGTGCTCAATGAAGAATCCTTCAAACGATTCCGCTAGTTCCACCGCCATCTTGTGGTATGGTAGCAAATCCTGACTTCGGACTTCATACTCCCCTTGGACCTGTTTGACGATTAGTTGAGAATCGCCGAAAGCTTCGAGATACTCAACCCCCAGCTCTTTGGCGAAATTGAGCCCTATATCAGTGCGTTATACTCTGCTACATTATTCGAGCATGGCTCGGTCAACGAGTAGGCTCGAGGCATCACATGCTTTCCCGGGGAAACTAAGACAACTCCAACTCCGGAGGAGACCTTAGAACACCCAGGAGCACTTGTGACATTAGCTGCTCGTGAAGCGCCGTCGAAGTACAAACGCCACACTTGTTGGTGCGAGGTTGCGTTGACTTCGTGGGTTTCATCAGGTAGATCGTCATATACCTCGGCGGCGTCCGTAGTTGGATTAGCTGCCAAGAGATCACAGATAGCTTGCCCTTTTACTGACTTCTGCTGTTTGAAGTGCAGATCGTATTGGGACAAGAGTAAAGCCCACTTTGCTAACCGCCAGCTCATGGAAGCCGGTTGAGTCATGAACACTCGGACCGGGTTAACTTTGGAGATGACATAAATGGTCTGTCCGACCAAGTAATGCCGCATCTTCTGGATGGCGAACACTAGAGCCAGGCATTCTCTCTCAATCATAGGATATCGAGATTCAGCGCCTACCATGGTTCGGCTTAAGTAATATACTGCTTGCTCGTGACCGTTATCGTCATCTTGTGCAAGCAATGCACTTAATGAGTGGCTCGTCGCCTTGACATAAATCAAGAACGGTTTGCCCGATTTCGGTGCAACGAGTACGGGAGGCTTCGAGAGATATTCTTTAATACTCTCGAATGCCTTTTGACAAGCATCGTCCCATACGAATGACACGCCCTTCTTTGTGAGCCTGGAGAACAGTTGGCACTTCCCCGAGAGGTTCGAGATAAACCGACGGATATAAGCCAATCGCCCTTGCAGTCCTCTGAGCTTCTTGAGGTTTCTCGGAGGTTGCAATTCATTGATCGCCTTCACTTTATCCGGATCAATGTGAATACCTTTGGTAGTGACAACGAACCCTAGGAATTTACCACTGGACATTCCGAGGAAAGACTTGGTAGGGTTCATCTTCAACTGATGGGCCCGCATCAAGTCGAACATGGTCTTCAAGTCTTTGATGTGATCGTTCTTATCACGACTTTTCACGACCAGATCGTCCACGTAGCATTCGACAGTCTTTCGGAGATGCTCCTGAAAAATCTTCGACATAGCTCGCTGATATGTAGCGCCTGCATTCTTCAAGCCGAAGGGCATGACTGTGTAGCAGAATACGCCGAGAGGCGTTCTAAATGCAGTATGCTTTTCATCATCTGGATGCATCTTTATCTGGTTATAACCAGAGAAACCATCCATAAAGGACATCCTCTCGAACCCGCACGTGTTGTCGATGATAACATCCGTGATGGGTAGAGGAAAACCATCTTTTGGGCAAGCAGTATTGAGGTCCCTGAAGTCGATGCATATCCGGATCTTCCCGTTCTTCTTCAGGACCGGAACAATATTGGCAAGCCATTCGGGATGTTGCTCCTCCCGAATGAATCCTGAGTCGATGAGCTTTTTAACCTCAGCTTCGATCGCTTCCATCATTTGCGGACGAAACCGTCTTTGTTGTTGTTTGACTGGTTTGACATCCGGCTTAATGTTGAGACGATGCACTGCTACGTTTGGGTCGAGACCTGGCATGTCTTCATAATTCCAGGCGAACACGTCGATGTACTCCCGGATAAGGGAAATCAACTCCTCCTTCTCTTCAGGTAAGAGGCTGTCACTGATGAATATTGGCTTCGGATTTTCCTCGTTTCCCATATTCACCTGGACGACTTGGTCTTCGGTAGGAGGCTCTCTTTGCTCGAACCTATCACCGTACTGCATGCTTAAGTGATGGACCCACGGGTCTTCCCATGTCGGCATCTCATCATCTTCTTCTATTGTCGCTGGATCAACTGTAGTCATGTTCGACATTAGCTTCTTAAACACCTCACCAAGACTAGCGTCGGAATCCCAATCCGAAGAGTCGGAAGAATATCCCTTCCTAGTCTTGTTAGCAATTTGGTCGATGATTTGCCAGCCACACTCATCATCTGATGAGACATAGCCTAGACCTCTTTTGTGGCGATAATAATCATCGGGTTTTCCCTTCGGTACATAGGCCATCCGGGGTGGAACCCGTGGACCTCGACCAAAGAAAAGACCCTCTCCGAGCTTGAAGTCATACCCATGGCTTTCTATCATGTTGCGCGCTTTCGCATCGTATCTGGACAGATGACGGGTCGGCTTATCGTCGTCGTCTTCCTCTTCCACGAAGTGGTCGGGTATCGGAGATGCTCTTCCTTTGCCGTAGACGACCTCCTTTCCACCCCCAATCCCTGCGGGGATGATGAGCGTTGTTCCGCAAGGGTCGTGTACCTGCTTCTTCGTCAAACAAAATGATTGAAGAGGCATGTACAAATCGGGGTTAGCATAGAGTTCGTTAGTGATATCATCGAGACCCGTCGAGTACTCTAAATCATCGTTTATTGATAGTTCTTCGGCAAGTTGCCAATTACAACTATCTTCCGATGATTCATCATCGTCAAGATTGATTACAATGGGTACAATGTCGTTTAAAACAAAACCGCCATCATAATCAAACCCTGGTTCGGTATCAGCTTCATCTCCGCTGTCCGTTCCTTGGGCCGATGGTTCAGTATCGGATTCAGCGCTGTATAAAAGGGAATCGGTGAAATAATTCTCCAATCCCTTGAACGGTTGCTTATCCGCGACCACCGTCTTGACTTCATTATCTGTGCCCACATATTTGAGGCATTGATGCAGAGTTGACGGGACTATAAGGTTACCGTGGATCCAAGGTCGACCCAACAATAAATTATAGGAAGTTTCCGCGTCAATCACATAGCATGTTACTTCCGACTTCAAATCCCTAATCTAGCATTTGATTCGGATCTTCCCCAAGGGTTTGGACCCGCTGGTGTTGAATCCGTAAATCGTCGTGCCAGTGGATGCTAATTTGCTAGTCGGGATTCCGAGATGATGCATCAATCGGAATGGCATGATGCTAACAGCGGAACCCGGATCGACTTGGATCCGGTTGACAACGCTGGAGCCAATATGCCCGGTGAAATATAAGGGCCTATCATGCTTCGAGTTCTTTGTCTGCATATCTTCTTTGGTGAATGAGATGCAGGGGAAGTGATGCGCCGCCAAATTGCATTGTTGAGCTGAGGACTCCGGCTCTTCAGGAGATGGTTTGATTCGAGTCAAGAAGGCTTCCGAATCACTCAAAGCTTCTTGTAGTGCTTTCCGTGTATCCTTCGAAAGACGCAACGACTCGTAGAGAGTTATCCTAGCCGGGATGTTGGCCAATTGCGCCATGATGTCAAAATGAGGCGGAGAGCTTGCATTCCCCGGTTTGTCTCGTCCAATTGGATGGTTGAATCGAGACTGCCTCGGGTTCTGAACTTCTTGACGTAGAGGCTCTTTTCCCTTATCCTTCTGTGGGATTCTCTCCATAGCCACCGCAGGTGTTGGGGGAATTGCTGAAATCCCCAGTTCTGACAGCGTCTTAGAAGGTGGGGTTTTGGTACCCAACTGCTCGGTAGCATCCGGATACTTGAAATGATACTCGTTCCCGCTTCGGGTTGCGAAAGCTTCTTGCTCGTCTTCAGAAAGCGGGAAGGTCAGAATTTTGTCATCATCCACCCCCGGTATAGCAGAGGTCCCGTAACAGGATTTGCCCTTCCTCTTCGACTTCTTCTTGTTCTTTGTGGAAGAGGTCGTGGCCCACTGTTCATCTGCGATCAAGTCCAGGTGAACCCACAAGATCTCGCCATTTGGGGCTGTGTGTGGCACAAGCCCTTTCTGACGCTGTTGGTGTGGATCATCATTCACCGTCTTCACCGCTGCCTTGATCACCGACTTGTGTTGAAACCAACTCGAGGGAACAGATCCAAAGCTAATGGATACGGTGTTTTCACCCACCTTCTTCTCTTTGGGCTGTTTCATGGTGATAACCCCAACATCGATTAGGGCCTGAATTTTATCTTTGAGGGCGTAGCATACCTTGGTCGGATGGTGCACAGCCCTGTGGAATGCGCAGTATTTTGGATCGTTGACCCTCTTGGCATCTTCTTGATCCTGAATTGGCGGCAGCTTGATCTTGTTGTTCTCCACGAGGTATTTGAAAATACCCGGGATTTCATCCTCTTTGAATGAGTAGACCTTTGGGAACCTCGGCTCCCCAACCTTTTGCTTCTGGGGCTGTTGTTGCCACCTGGATTGTTGGGGCGCCCTCTGTTGCTGCTGTTGCGGCTGCTGTGGCTGTTGCGGCTGTGCTTGCACTTCAAATACTTGATTTGCATTCACCGCATTCGCATGCGCCTTCCCTTTACCCTTGGGGGTAAAATTTGGTTGCGGGGCATTATTGGGTATTTGCCCTCTCTCCGCCTTTTTTCTCTTGAGGAATCGCTCGGCTCGCTCTCCCCGCATCTTCAAATCCTTCCAGGTTTTAGATGGCGCCATTCCCATGGCTTCAAGGATGTCGAGTGTCAAGTTGTTGTGACAAGTTTCGAGGATGAAGTCCTCGCTGACCGGATCCCTGCAATTCATAGCTTTGTTCCGGAATCTTTTCACGAAGTTTTCAACCGTCTCGCCGTTCTTTTGTTTTTCGTCGAACAGCGTGCCGATTGAAACCTCGGTGTCATCATCAAAGAAATTTGTTAGAAACATGTCCTCCATGTCATCCCAGCCGTTGATGCTCCCAGGCTTGAGACGGCGATACCAATCGAAGGCAGCTCCACGAAGAGTGCCGACGAATGACCGCACCATGAGGGGCTCATTTCCGGAAATGATTCCTAAATGAGACTTGAAATAGATTAAGTGTTGGGTAGGGGAACCCTTCCCATCAAACGGCGTAAAGTTAATCAAGTTAAACTTTGTCGGATATGGGATCGATTCCCACTCCCTTGGGTATGGGCAGGGTATACCGGATCTTTTTACCTCTTGAGTGTTCATCAATGCATTGATTTTGCTCTCCAGGTCTTTCATCTTCTTGTCATCGCTCGTCTCAGCCTTTGAGTGGCTTCTGGGAGAGGCGACGTGGTCCTCTTTGGCATTCTCTTCTGCGGGGCCACCCCCATTGTCGGTGTTGACAGGCGGGATATTGATATTATCCGCCTCCCGTTCACTCTCTTCTGGATTTGGAGTATCGCGACGACAGGGTTCTCCTTGGTGAACCGTCAACGCTGCGATTTGTTGGTCGTGCATCTCCCTCATCCGCTACAGGGTCATCTCCATTTCAAATTTGAAGCTTTCCTTTTGCTTGGCCAGGGCTTCTTCAAGTATTTTGGATACTTGTTCAGCACTGATCATGAGCGATTCGTAAGGTTGGCCCGCACTCGAGGCCGTGTCATCGGATGCCACTGCCGAGCAAGAGTCCGATTCAGCCTCTGACTCTTCTTCTTCTAAGGAGAGCCCAATTGGTACCCTTTGGTAATTCTTTTGGTCGCTGGTTCCGGGCCGCAACCGTGTCATGCACCGGGATATCTCGGCAAGCTGTTCTATACTGAAGGGTTGTGTTGAATTTCTCCTGCCGGTCATGTTAACCGACACTCTTGGATATTCATCTCTTTGGCGGAGCGATTTCTTCTTGTGGAAACGCTTCGGCTTAGAGAGTCTCTCGAACACCGAGATTCTTCCTGGGGGACTGTCACAACAACACTCGGACAGCACCGCCTTGATGATGTTGGCACACGGGCAGCGGGGCTCCCTATCCTGCACACATCTTTTTCGGGGCTTTTCCATACCCCCAGCTCTGTAGTACAACTCATCAGCTTTGTAGCTGGAGCAACCTGCAGAGTGTTGATATGTGTCCCCCATCATAACACTCTCATCTTCAGATGAGTGTGTCTCCCTTCGGGGATGAAATGGTTTGTTGGATTTTTCAAGAGTGGCCCGTTCAATTTTACGCTTTTGTGAGCGTATAAACTGAACGGGCTCTTTTGTTTCGACTCGCAATCCACTGCGGTCGGTGACAGGGGCTTTCCCTTTGTCAATTTTCTTAGAGGGATTAACTCCACCCCCAGTCTGACTTTTAACTTGGGGACCTTTCAATGGTCCCAGCCGTTCTTTGACGGGTATTCTACCTCGGTTCTCCGGTAAGGGACCGAGGCGACCCGACAAAGGAACCTGGGATCTTGAATGATCCCCTTGTTTACCTAGCTCCGTTGAGGGTGCCGGTACAGGAGGAACAGGTTTTAATTTGGCTGAACTCTGGGTGATAGCCTCACCCTTCTTGGTTTGAGGTGTTGGTGTCAATTTAGGAACCCACACCAGTTTGCTTTTGGACGGCGTTTTGACCGCCGTTTCTTGCTGCATTTCCTCTGCCTTCTTTAGGAGGAGCCGGGCATGTGCAAGTAGAGCATGGCGCTTCTTGATTCGCTCCTCGAGCGTGGAGCGGTTCCTCTTGACGCGGATCCACTCACTCGCTCCTGATTGGGAGGGGAGGTTGATTACCTACCGTTGCTCTTGTCGCTGCCTCGACTTCAAATCTTCTGCGTAGCGCACTCCATCTTTTGACTCCCTGGCCTTGGCGAGTTGTTGAGCGAGGCGTTGACGACGCCTTTGGAGAGCTCTCTTTGAGGGAGTTGGAGCAGCATCACCTATCGCCTTTGTGGCGGTTGTGAGGGCCTGGTCTACAGCCTTAACCACGCTGATCGACGCGGAGCCGTTGCGTGGTACGGGCGTAGTGGCAGCGATGGCGGAGTCTCGGATTGAGGAGTTGGAGATCCCGCGAGCCCTTTTGGGAGATGAGTTCTTCCTACGTCGTTGTGGAGAGGCGGATCTGGAGGAGGAGGAGGAGAGGTATTCTTCGAACTTCTTCTGATCGAACTCGTATTCGATCTCTTCATTCACCCGGATCTTGAAGGCCGGTTGCGTCACTCCGATCTCGGCAGCGAGGTCGGCGGCTCCCACTGTGGTCGCCAGCTTGTTTTCGTGAAAAGTTGCTGTTTTCATTACTTTTCTCTTTTTGAGATCTGTTACAACTTTAAGCGTTACAACAGAATGAAATGAAAACAAAAGATATTACAGCTTTTCAGAAAATAAACACGAGATCCCGTTTTGGTGCGGTCTCGCTTGCGTGGGTTATTGGCCTGTGACGGGGATGTCGATATCCGTGGACCGCCGACTCTTCAAGATCCTTTCCGGGAAATCCGGCAGAGTTTCGTCTATCCGCGTGGGATTCAGAAACAGAACTTCATCGATCCGCGTGAGATCTAGAAGTTATAAGCGTATATCTCGGCTAAAACGAGATAATAGCTCTTCTTAGTGTCACCGCTAAAGAGCAACACTAAGGAACAGAAGGGGTGAATGAAGGGGACTGATGAAGAACTCCTTACTCCTCGTTTCGGCAGAGCTTCGCTGCTTTGAAAATCGGACTCCTCGCTCCGGCAGGGCTTCACCGCTCCTCTTAGAAATTTCAGATCTCGAGGATAATCCCAAGACCAGAAATTTCTCTCCCAAAACCAAGGCCAAGAGAATGGAGGCCCTAGGGGCCTATTTATAGGAAACCAAGGGGGGTAGGGGGCTCAAAAAAACACAAGGACACCCCTGGGTGTCTCGGAAAATCCGAGACACCCTAGGGGTGTCTTGGATTTTCCGAGACACCCTTGGGGTGTCTCAGATTTTCTGAGACACCCCCGGGGTGTTTCGTGTCATCCGAGACGCTCCGCGGTGTTCTTTGATTGACTTCGCTGTAGTGTCTTTATCCGGACTTGGATTTGACTGATTCCGGTTGTGTTGGAAGCCCGTCGAGGAGTTCTGTAGATCCCATCGGTTGGATTATCAGTGTGGTGATCGGGACACGGCGGGCGTTGGCCTAATTGCGGTGATCGTGGGGTTTTCGGTCAATCCGTATCCCCGTGATTCTGTCATTCTGTCCGCTCACGTAGTCCGTCGGTTGGCTTCAATCGCTCACCGACGTCGTTTGAACTCTTGTGAACCGGGTAGTGACGTTCAATCGTCGATCGTTGACACCGAGCTGTTTGTTGGGACCTATCGGCAATTTTGACGCCTACAGATATAAGCGTATATCTCGGCTAAAACGAGATAATAGCTCTTCTTAGTGGTCACCGCTAGTGGGCAGCACTAAGGAAAAAGAAGGGTGAATGAAGGGGACTGATGAAGAACTCCTTACTCCTCGTTCCGGCAGAGCTTCGCTGCTTCAAAAAATCAGACTCCACTCTTTACTCCGGCAGGGCTTCGCCGCTTCAAACAAAGGGGAATCCTTGGCTAAGATAATTCAGCCTTGAATTCAGAGCCTTTGCCTTCAACTCCAAAAGAAATCAGCCCTTTGAAATGAAGGCCTTGGGGGGCTATTTATAGCCAAAAGAGGGGGTAGGGGTGTGCCCATTAGGGGGCCGGGACACCCCTAGGGGGTGTCTTCAGTCATGGCCGAGACACACACCCCTCGGGTGTTCTTTAATTGACTTCGCTGTAGTGCCTTTATCCGGACTTGGATTTGACTGATTCCGGTTGTGTTGGAAGCCCATCGAGGAGTTCTGTAGATCCCATCAGTTGGATTATTAGTGTGGTGATCGGGACACGACGGGCGTTGGCCCAATTGCGGTGATCGCGGGGTTTTCGGTCAATCCGTATCCCTATGATTCTGACATTCTGTCGGCTCACATAGTCCGTCGGTTGGCTTCAATCGCTCACCGACGTCGTTTGAACTCTTGTGAACCGGGTAGTGACGTTCAATCGTCGATCGTTGACACTGAGCTATGTGCGGGGACCTATCGGCAATTTTCGATGCCTACACACCGGATCTGGTTTTGACAAATCTTAGGCAGCAACTCCACCCCCTTGTGTTTGAGGCGCTGGTTTTGGCTTTGGCAACCACACCCGCTTGCTTGTAGACGGCTTTGTGGCCGCCTCTTCTTTCTGCATCTCCTCCGCCTTCTTTAGGAGAAGTCGGGCTTGTGCGAGCAATGCCCGCCTCTTCTTGATTCGCTCCTCAAGGGTGGAGCGATTCCTCTTCACGCGAATCCACTTGTTCGCTTCAGTTTCGGAGGAGGAGTTGGTGGTTTGCCGTTGTTGCTCCTGGCGGTACCTGGACTTTAGATCCTCGTTGTAGTGGATCCCGTCCGTTGATTCAGCGGCTTTGGCTTGTTGTAGAGCAAGGCGTTGACGTCGTCTTTGGCGGGCCCTCTTGGACAGAACTGGAGTTGCATCTTCCATCGCCTTTGAGGTTGATGGGAGAGCCGGATTTGCAGCCTTGACCATGCTAAACGACGCGGGAACGTTGCATGGTGCAAAGGCAGCGGCGGCAACGGGCTCTTGGATCTTGGAGCTGGGAGTCCCACGAACGTTGTTGGAAGAGGATGCCTTCTTGCGCCGGTTCGGGGACGCGGATCTGGAGGAGGAGGAAGAGAGGTACTCTTCGAACTTATTCTGGTCGAACTCGTATTCGACCTCTTCATTCACTCGGATCTTGAAGGCCGGTTGCGTCACGACGATCTCGGCGGTGAGATCGTTAGCTCCCACTGTGGTCGCCAGCTTGTTTTCATCAAAAGTTGCTGTTTTCATTGCTTTGATATCTGTTACAACTTCAATCGTTACAACAGAATTTAAATGAAAACAAAAGATATTACAACTTTATCGAAAATAAACACGAGATCCCGGTTTGGTGCGGTCTCGCTTGCGTGGGTTGTTAGCCTGTGACGGGGATGTTGATATCCGTGGACCGCCGACTCTTCAGATCCTTTCCGGTAAAATCCGGCAGAGTTTCGTCTATCCGCGAAGGGATATAGAAACAGAACTTCGTCGATCCACGTGAGATCTAGAAGTTATAAGCGTATATCTCGGCTAAAACGAGATAATAGCTCTTCTTAGTGTCACCTGCGAAGGGTAACACCAAGGAAAAGAAAGGGGAAATGAAGAAGAAGTTGATGAAGATCTCTTGCTCCTCGATCCGGCAGGGCTTCGCCGCTCTCTTGAAAGCTCTGACTCCTCACTCCGGCAGGGCTTCGCCGCTTCACACAAGAGCAATCCTTGGCTAAGATAATTCAGCCTTGAATTGGGAGCCCCTTAGAATGAGAGCCTTGGGGGGCTATTTATAGCCAAAGGAGAGGGGGGAGGACACATGGGAGGACACCCCTAGGGGGTGCCTCGGCCATGGCCGAGACACCCCTGGGGGTGTCTCGGCCCTTGGCCGAGACACACCCCTTGGGGGGTCTCGGCCCTGGCTGAGACACCCCCTTGGGGGTGTCTTCGGTCATGGCCGAGACACCCCTCGGGTGTTTCGACCTCGCCGGGATGCCCCTGGGTGTCTCAGTCTGGTCCGAGGCTGTCCGCCGTTGTCCCGCCGTTGACTCCTTGTTGACTTTTCGTCCGAACTCGGATTTGATTGATTTCGGATGCGTTGGAATCTTGACGGCGTGCTCTGTAGATCTCGATGGTTGGATTTTCAGTAGGATGATCGGGACACGGCGGGTGTTGGTCCAATTGCGGTGATCGCGGGGTTTTCGGTCAATCCGTATCCCCGTTGTTGTGAGATTCTGTCGGCTCACGTAGTTCGTCGGTTCACTTCAGGCGCTTACCGACGTCATTTGGACTCCTGTGAACCGGGTAGTGACGTTCAGTCGTCGCTCGTTAACACTGAGCTGTGAGTGGGGACCTATCGGCAATTTTTGACGCCTACAGGCCTGAATCGCCACTTCGGATTTCGGCCTCCACACTTTGCGGGTTGGTGGCGGCTTCTTTGTCACCTCCTTCTGAAGCTTTCTACGGGCTTCTTCAGCTTGAGCCCGTGTCTGCGCTGATAAAGCACGAAGCTTATGAATGCGTTCCTCTAGTGTTGAACGGTTCCGTTTGACACGGACCCATTGCATTGTTGGCGGCTTGGAGGAACCACCATTCATCTGTTGTTGAGGCTGCTTGCCTCTTCTGTTCTTCAGATCCGTGTTGTAGCGGATCCCGTCCACAGATTCCATTGCCTTTGTGAATTGTTTCGCAAGGCGTTGACATTGTCTTTGGCGGGCTCTCTTCGAGAGAGTCACCACGCCCTCGGCAACGGGAGATTTGGCCAGAGCAGATCTGACCTGGTTGGAAGTTGGAGAGATCTCACCCGATGCAGCTTTGGCATCAAACGGGGCGAGATCTTCGTTGGTGTTTTCAACATCTTCATACCAACGAGCTTTTCTCCTGGCGGAGAACTTCTTGGACTTGCGGGGGGAGGTTGATCCGGACGAGGACGACAAGTACTCCTCGAACTTCTGCTGGTCGAACTCATATTCGACCTCCTCCACGACCGGGATCGGGATCCACGGCTGCGACGCAACGATCTCGGCAGCGAGATCGGTGGCTCCTACTGTGGTCGCCAGATTGTTCACGGGAAAAATCGTGTCTTTCTTCATTGATTCCATTGTACACTCTTGTAATAGTTTATCGATTACAAAGATCCGGTCTTTTTATAAGATCCGGTTACAACGAAAAATCAAATAAAAGAAAAGAAAACAGATTACAACTTTCTCTCCTTATTTGTCGAACAAATCACGAGCTCCTGTTTTGCGGTCGTTCGCTTGCGTGGGTTGTTTGCCTGCGCCGGGGGTTTATCCGTTGACCACCGCGAGATCTAGATCCGGTCGGATCTACGCAGTACGACGGGTATTATTTCGCCAAGAAAATAATAGCCGGGGGGATTAATTCACCAAGGAAATAATCGCCCTAATCTCGGGATCAAAGACCAAGCTTTGATCCGGAGGAAAACTACGTAGATCTGAGATCGGATCCTCTCGAACTCTTGCCTTATTTGGCGTTGACGATCGCCGAGCACCGTATCTGGAGGTCCAAGTCTTCAAAGTCTTAAAGCTCCAATCTTTTTAAGTTTTGAGATCTGAATTTGGCAGAGCTTCGACTCTAATTTTTTCAACCTCTGAACAAATGAACCTGAAGGCCTATTTATAGGCGCTCTGAACTGTGCCCGCGCACGGAACTGGGCCGGCCACCTATAGGTGGCTCGGCCACCGAGCCACCTATGGGTAGCTCGGCTTTGGCCGAGCCACCTATGGGTGGCTCGGCTTTGGCCGAGTCCCCCAGGTGTTCGCTGATTTGCCTCTTTGTGCCCGTTTTCCAGTTCTGTGGTTGACTTGTTCGGATTCGATCCGATTCCTGATTTGGCAGTAAATCCAATTCTGAGTTCGAGTCCGAAACTGATCTTGATTCGATCGCGATTTGTCCGAGTCCGCTCTTGGTTGGATGACTCGTTGATTCTTCAACCCGTTGGCTTGATTCCGCACACGAGTGGATTCATTCCATTGTTTACGTGCGGTTCGTCAGCTTCGTATCCTCGTTAACCCGCTTCGTCGCGTATCATCCGGCTTCGGTGTTGCGGACTAACGGTTGTGCCTGGATACGTCGCCCGATGGTCGATTTTGTCGAATTGGCGTCGTCGAGCTGTGTTAAGGGACCTATAGGTAGTTTTATACGCCTACAAGGTTCGCCTATTTGGCGAACTACTGATATGCCTTTCTGACAACAGCTCGCCTTCAAGCGAGCTTGGCAAGGTTCGCCTACATGACGGCCTTCGCCTAAAATATGAAGTTTGCCTGATTTGGGCAATTCGCCAAATTTGGGAACTTTACCAGTGGAGCGAAGCCTGCCTGAGTAGGTGGGTTCACCTGATTAAGATAGTTCGCCATAATTAGGAACGTGACATAAAACAAAAATCGCCTGAATTGGTAGGTTCACCTTTTTGCACAGTTCGCCAGAATTGAGAACTTTGCTCGTAGCGCGAAGCCCGCTTGCATTACTAGGCTCTCCTAAAACGCTGAGTTTGCCAGTTTTTGGAACTACACCAAGTTCGCCAAAACTAAGAACTTCGCATTCTTGATTGGCTATTTTCAGGCTTGAATAATAATTTAGGTTGTCATAGGAAATGAGGGCACGTAACCCGTGGCAAGTGAGAGCTTGTCATCACCGTTGTTTGGCTCTCTTTGATAAAGGAGCATTCATGTTGACGGTGAAGGTGTGGTCTGTGCTAACACGAACAATTGTCTCCTCAAGAACAGGGGTTTTTGAATTGCTTAATAACCCATCGAGACACCCCTGGGCTTGCATTCTTAGCCTTTTGATCGGCCTTAATTGTCTTAGGAGAGGTAGAACCCCCAATGTTTGCTTGGGTAGAGCATTCAAACGTGGTGGCCTTAGCTGCTTAGGGTTAGGCCACACGCATAACTTTGCGACATTTGCGAGATGCTTTGCCGCCAGAAGAAGCTGAGGATAAGTACTCCTCATACTTAGCCTGGTCGAACTTAATTATGAGGGATTCAACAGTCGTCCCCATCACAATTTCGTCAAATTGTACCACCATCATCTCGTTGGAAGGGATGGTTTCTCCCATTGTGGTCGCCATCTTCTGTTTGTTGTAAAATTGATCTCAAAGATTTGTATTAATTGAAATCGGATTACAAATCATAAATCACTTTTACACAGAAGTGAAGAGAGTTGATTTGATCTCTTCTTGTTTAACATGGGTTTTTTGGTAGCGATAAGATGCCTCCCTCGAATGCTTGCATCAAGATTGCTTTCCTTGGATGATTTGATCGAGATTGCGAATGAACTTCAGCGCGTGGTAGAAGTCCTATTGATTGAGTTCGGATATCTGAGCTTGGAATCAAAACTAAATGCTCAAAATAGGCAAAGTTTGGTTCTTTTTATCACCCAAAAAATCGAATGCCCAAAGAGATTTCAATCTCAAAAGGCCAAAATGCAAGAGTTTGCAAAGAGTCAAGAATTAGATCTTAAGATTGAAATTAATCCAAGATCACGAGAGTCAAATTCCAAGATCTCTGATGTCAAAACCTCCGGCCCCCTTCTCTGTAGCCGAATGTGGCTTTTTTTTATAGAGAGGATTGGTTGTAACCGACCCCTTGGATTGTAGGAAGTGGGCGTAACCACTCCCATAATTCAAGTAAGTGGTTTTAATCACTCAGGCAAGCTAGCGGGCGAGCTAGGCAAGCTTACGGGTGAGTTAAATGCTCAGGTGAGCTTGCGAGTGAGTTAAACACTCAGGCGAGCTTGCAAGCGAGCTAGGAGAACATGCGAGGTTAGACCCTGTTGGCGAGCTTGGTTCGTGTATGCGAACCTCCTGCAGGCAAGCTTAGTTCTTGCGAGTGAACTAAGCATTCAAACGAATTAATTTGCAGCTAGCGAACTGAACATTCAGGCGAGCTCAAATCTTTCTGGGTGAAGTCCACTTCGCAGGCGAACTTCGCTTTACCTGTGAAGTCAAGCGTTCAGGTGAGCTTGACTTAGCTTGTTTGATGCAAGAGAACAAGCCAAATGCGCTTTGTTCTTACGATCCTGAGCATGCAGGCGAAGTCTTGCAGGCAAACTTCTCAATTTTGGTATAAAGGCAATTTTTATTGCCTACACATGGAGTAGTGTATGACCTTTTCCACTTAGAGTGGAATATGTAGCAATATACATGGTTGTACAAGAAGCAATCTAGCTGTGTAGATTCTTAGAGAATCAAACAATATTGTTACATATAAAGGTTGATGTATTCTCTATCATGATTGTATGTTGACTGTTGGTTATTTAAAAAGTCTAAATTAGTTTGGAAAATTGAATAAAATCCAGATTGAGTACCACTTCATTGAGAACTAAAGATGGAGAAGGTCATACTAAGTGTATCCCTACGATTCAAATAATCGGGGATTTATTGAGAAAGGCATTAGCAGAGGAGCAGCTAGTGCATTACACTAGAGCCTTAGGAGCTACATCTTTAGTGATGATTTTTAGTTGAGATCTCAGACATTTAGGTGTTACGGATGATAGCTTTATAAGCTTATGTTTTTCTTGATTATTTCTTTTCTATATGTGCATATACATGATTTCTAATGTCTTATTATTACTTGATTATTTTAGCATGGAGTATATTAGTATATGATATTTACAGAGCATACAAAAGGCATTGGATGCACCATTAGTAAGTTATACAAGTAGTTAGGAGCTCTTATTGTAGGCATCAAAAATTGCCGATAGGTCCCCGCACACAGCTCGGTGTCAACGAGCGACGATTGAACGTCACTACCCGGTTCACAAGAGTTCAAACGACGTCGGTGAGTGCCTGAAGTGAACCGACGAACTACGTGAGCTAACAAATCTCAGAACAACGGGGATACGGACTGACCGGAAACCCCGTAATCACCGCAATTGGACCAACGCCTGCCGTGTCCTGAGCATCCCACTGATAATCCAACCATCGGGATCTACCGAGCTCGCCGTCAGAATTTTAGCGCATCCGAAATCAATCAAATCCGAGTTCGGACGAAAAGTCAACGGCAGATCAACGGCGGAACAAAAGCAGAGCCTCGGACCAGACTGAGACACCCAGGGGTATTCCGGCGAGGTCGAAACACCCGAGGGGTGTCTTGGCAAAACCAAGACACCCTAGGGGTGTCTCGGCCATGACCAAAGATACCCCCAAGGGGGTGTCCTCCCATGTGTCCTCCCCCCCTCTCCTTTGGCTATAAATAGGCCTCCTTGGCCTTCATTTCAAGGGGATCCCAATTCAAGGCTGAATTATCTTAGCCAAGGATTGCTCTTGTGTGAAGCGGTGAAGCCCTGCCGGAGTGAGGAGTCAGAGTTTTCAAGAGAGCGGCGAAGCCCTGCCGGATCGAGGAGCAAGAGTTCTTCATCAACTTCTTCTTCATTCACCCCCTTCTTTTCCTTAGTGTTGCTCTTTAGCGGTGACACTAAGAAGAGCTATTATCTCGTTTTAGCCGAGATATACGCTTATAACTTCTAGATCTCACGCGGATCGACGAAGTTCTGTTTCTAAATCCTACGCGGATAGACGAAACTCTGCCGGATTTTACCGGAACGGATCTGAAGAGTCGGCGGTCCACGGATATCAACATCCCCGTCACAGGCCAACAACCCACGCAAGCGAGACCGAACCAAACCGGGATCTCGTGTTTATTTTCGATAAAGTTGTAATATCTTTTGTTTTCATTTAATTCTGTTGTAACGATTGAAGTTGTAACAGATCTCAAAAAGAGCAATGAGAACAGCAACTTTTGACGAAAACAAGCTGGCGACCACAGTGGGAGCCAACGATCTCGCCGCCGAGGTCGTCGTGACGCAACCGGCCTTCAAGATCCGGGTGAATGAAGAGATCGAATACGAGTTCGATCAGAAGAAGTTTGAAGAGTACCTCTCTTCCTCCTCCTCCAGATCCGCATCCCCGAACCGGCGCAAGAAGGCATCCTCTTCCAAGAACGTTCGTGGGACTCCCAGCTCCAAGATCCAAGAGCCCGTTGCCGCCGCTGCCTTTGCACCATGCAACGTTCCCGTGTCGTTTAGCATGGTCAAGGCTGCAAATCCAGCTCTCCCATCAACCTCAAAGGCGATGGAAGGTGCAACTCCGGTTCTGTCCAAGAGGGCCCGCCAAAGACGGCGTCAACGCCTTGCTCTACAACAAGCCAAAGCCGCTGAATCAACGGACGGGATTCACTACAACGAGGATCTAAAGTCCAGGTACCGCCAGGAGCAACAACGGCAAACCACCAACTCCTCCTTCGAAACTGAAGCGAACGAGTGGATTCGCGTGAAGAGGAATCGCTCCACCCTTGAGGAGCGAATCAAGAAGAGGCGGGCATTGCTCACACAAGCCCGACTTCTCCTAAAGAAGGCGGAGGAGATGCAGAAAGAAAAGGCGGCCACAAAACCGTCTACAAACAAGTGGGTGTGGTTGCCAAAGCCAAAACCAGCGCCTCAAACACAAGGGGGTGGAGTTGCTGCCCAAGATTCGTCAAAACCAGATCCGGTGCCTTTAACGGAGCCAGGTAATAAAGGGGATCATTCAAAACCCAGGGTTCCTTTGAAGGGTCGCCTCGGTCCCTTACCGGTGAATCGAGGTAGAGTACCCATCAAGGAAAGACTGGGACCATTGAAAGGTCCCCAAGTTGCAAATCAGACTGGGAGTCGAATCAATCCCCCCAGGAAAGATGATAAAGGGAAAGCCCCTATCACTGACCACATTGAGTTGCGGGTCGAAGCACAAGAGCCCGTTCAGTTTCTACGCTCACAAAAGCGTAAACTTGAACGGGCCACTTTTGAGAAAACTAACCAAGTGTTGCATTCCCAAAGGGAAACACACTCATCTGATGATGAGAGTATTATACCGGGAAATACACACCAACACTCTATAGGTTGCTCCAGTTGTAAAGCTGATGAGTTGTACTATAGAGCTGGGGGTGTGGAAAAGCCCCGGAAGAAATATGTGCAGGACATGGAGTCTCACTGCCCGTGCACCAATATCATCAAAGCGGTGCTGTCGGGATGCTGCTGTGCCTAAACCCCAAAGAGAGTTTCGGTGTTTGAGAGAATTTCCACACCGAGACGTTACCACAAGAAGAAGTTCGTCCGCCAAGAAGACGAATATCTAAGGGTGTCGGCTAATATGACCGGTAGAGCAAGATCAACGCAACCCTTCAACCGGGACCAGCTTGCCGAGATATCCCGATGCATGATGCGGTTGTGGTCGGGAGCCATTGGCTGGAAGGATTACCGAAGGGTACCAAAGGGGCTTTCTCTAGAAGAAGAGACGTCGGATACTGATTCAGACTCTTGCTCAGCAGTAGCGTCCGATGACACGGCATCGAGCGCGGGACAACCTTATGCATCGCTTATGATCAGCGCCGAACAAGTAACTAAGATACTTGAAGAGGCCCTGGCTAAGCAGAAAGAGGCCTTCAAAATCGAAATGGAAACGACCATGCTACGGATGAGGGAAGAGCACGACCAACAAATTCGCGCTCTATCTAATCAGCTCGGTGAATCCAGCCATCGTAACCGTGCTAACCAAGCAGGTAGCGATTCGGATGTAGATGAACCTCTCAATGCTGAGAACCCTCCGGTTAACCAAAATGCTGGGGGTGGTAATACAGGGGGTGGCCCCGTTATCCCACCTTCAATTTGTCCAAGCTCCAGTACGAGCGAGGATGAGAAAATGAAAGATCTCGAGAGCAAAATTAACGCATTAATGTCTGCTCGAGAGGTAAAGAAGACCGGAATTCCTTGTCCTTACCCAAAAGAGTGGGACTCGATTCCGTATCCGGCGAAGTTCAACCTGATCAACTTCATGTCATTCGATGGGAGAGGCTCGACCACTTAACATTTGATCTACTTCAAGTCCCACTTGGGCATGATCTTCGGCAATGAACCCTTGATGGTTCGGTCCTTCGTCGGCACTCTTCGCGGAGCTGCCTTCGATTGGTATCGCCGTCTTAAATTTGGAAGCATCAACAGTTGGGAGGACTTGGAGAGCATGTTCCTTACTCATTTCTTTGATGATGACGACGAGATATCCATTAGGACACTCTTCGATGAGAAACAAAAGAACGGAGAGTCGGTGGATACCTTCATCAAACGCTTCCGCAACAAGGCGATGAACTGCAAGGATCCCATCACGGAGGAGTTCATCTTGCAGACTTATCATAACAACTTATCCATTAACATCTTGGATGTGATGGGAATAGAGCCGTCCGACACTTGGAAGGATTTGAAGGCCCGAGGAGAGCAAGCTGAGCGATTCCTCAAAAGGAAGAAGGCCGAGAGAAGCCAACCGATGGCTAATTCCCCAAACTCGAACTTCGCCTCTCGTGATGGGGGTGAAGCACCTGCAGCGGCTGCTAATCAAACATCGCAACAATAACCCCGAAGGCAACAAAAGACTTCGGATCAGAGGCCTCAAAAAGAGTATTCCTTCAGAGACGAAGATATTCCAGCCATCTTCAAATCCCTCCTTGACAATAACAAGATCAAGCTCCCACCAATTGTGAATCAAGAGGAAGCTGACGATGTTGCGGATCCGAGGTACTGCGCATACCACAGGAGGATCCATCACCCAACCAAGGCGTGCTTTACGCTCAAGGATAGCATACAAACCTTGGTGGAAGCCGGCGTTATAACGCTAGGGTAAGCCAGTCAAGAACGGCACAACTCCAGTGGGTGCACGAGTATAAACTGTATCCCCGAACTCCGACCGGTATAAGAGTATAAACTGCTCCCCGACTCCAACGAGTACACGAGTATAAACTGTTTCTCAATCCTCCGACCGGTATAAGAGGTTAAACTGCTCCCTGATACTCCAATAGGTTTATGAGTCTAAACTATTTCCTCCCTTCCACGGGAAGTTCCTAGAAGAATGCCATGCGTGGTATTCTTAAGGATAACCCGATAGTGCATCTAATTCAATGATACACCCAGTTTTACAAAGAAAAGCTGGGGGTGGATAATTCATCATTTACCACAATCAAAATCCCCTCTCGATTCCCTCAATGAACGAGAGGTCCACAAATCAAGTAACCAAACCTATAAAAGTTAGGGTTGCTTGAATCTCTTCCGATTCTCGGAGTGGAGATCCCACTCTTAGATTCACCTTGCTGGATTCTGGGGGTGGAGATCCCACCCCGAGTCTCCTTTGCAATTGAAGATAGAATATAAAATTCTTCCTCTTCAACACTAGGAGATAGAATATAAAATTCTCCCTCTCTCAGCCTTTCGATTCTTGGAGTAGGGTTTTCACTCCTAGTTTCGTTCTTTCGGATGCTGGGGGTGGGGGACCCACCTCAAGTTTCCTTTCCATTGGGAGATAGAATATAAAATTCTTCCTCTTCCATTGGACGGTTTAGTCTTTCACCGATTGAGAAAAGACACCAGAATTCCAAGTCTGGGGAATTTTATCCCGAAGCCTAAGAAGGGATGAGTCAGCGCCTAACACGCGTTGCCGATTAGTCCTTGACCGTTAAAAAGGACAAGCCCACATATTCCACATTATGGTAGACTCCGTGCTTCACACGTACAGGGAATTTGATCCCGAAGCCTAAGTAGGGATAAATCAACGCCTAACACGCGTTGCCGGGTAGTCTATTCCCGTGAGAAAGACGAA
>BQKN01060518.1:0-19266 GCA_022839385.1 Asparagus kiusianus | reverse complement strand
GTAGCACTAAAAGAGTTAACTCTTTTAGCACGACGTCACATGCGGAACGGACTTAAACAATCCGCATGCTAGCCCGACTCAAACGGTAGTCGGTAAAGGTTCATCAAACCCGTTGATGGCTGAGAATTTGCCAAAAATTCTATAAATGCGAGTCATTGACGTACCAGCTCCATTAGTTGGTCTCGTGACTCTAGCATCCAACAAACTTCGGAATGAGATCCACATATGCAGATGAATCGGCTTTAGCAATTGGTCCTGCAACCCCTCCACAAATTTCGGGTTATAAGTTTGTGGTCTAAATCTTGGGATTTCAACCCCAAATTCGTGGCCTCTTTGCAAATAAGCCCCTTTTAGGGACTGTTTTGCAAATAAACCCCCCAAACGATTCTTTAACCCTTTTGCATAAAACACCCCCACAATCCTTCATCAAATGAGCACAAATCAAAACCCCCCACAAGATTTCAGCCGAATTTTTCACAAAGCCCCCCAAAGATTTCGGCCATAAACCTCTCTCTTGAAAATTCAAGTGTGAAAAGGGGTAATTCAAATGGGGGGGACCATAAACCTCTCTCTTGAGAATTCAAGTGTGAAAAGAGGTAATTCAAATGGGGGGACCATAAACCTCTCTCTTGAGAATTCAAGTGTGAAAAGGGGTAATTCAAATGGAGGGGACCATAAACAAAAGACAAATGAGACAAAACAAGAGGGAGGGGACCACGGGTGAACCAAGACACCCCTAGGGGTGTCTCGGCAAAACCAAGACACCCCAAGGGTGTCTCGGCTTTGCCGAGACACCCCATGGGTGTCTCGGCCTTGCCGAGGCACCCCGGGGGTGTTTGACCCAGTTTTGACCCCCCGAATCTTTTTCTGATCACCCCGATTGTTTTTGTGAACACCGATTCCTCGCCGATTGCCGATTGTTGGTGAATTCCGCAAGTTTACTTTTGGGCGATCCAAAACCCTAAGGTAGACGCCGGTCAACGCGTAACCTTAGGTCAACGCCGGACAGCGCGTTGCGTCAAAAGTCAACCCATGCGGTTCAAAACCCTAAGGTAGACGCCGGTCAACGCGTAAACTTAGGTCAATGCCGGACAGCGTGTTGCAACCCATGCGGATCCAAAACCCTAAGGTGGACGCCGGTCAACGCGTAACCTTAGGTCAACGCCGGACAGCGTGTTGTGTCAAAAGTCAACCCACGCGGTTCAAAACCCTAAGGTAGACGCCGATCAACGCGTAACCTTAGGTCAACGCCGGACAGCGCGTTGCAACCCATGCGGATCCAAAACCCTAAGGTGGACACCGGTCAACGCGTAACCTTAGGTCAACGCCGGACAGCGCGTTGCGTCAAAAGTCAACCCACACGGTTCAAAACCCTAAGGTAGACGCCGGCCAACGCGTAACCTTAGGTCAACGCCGGACAGTGCGTTGCAACCCATGCGGATCCAAAACCCTAAGGTGGATGCCGGTCAACGCGTAACCTTAGGTCAACGCCGGACAGCGCGTTGCGTCAAAAGTCAACCCATGCGGTTCAAAACCCTAAGGTAGACGCCGGTCAACGCGTAACCTTAGGTCAACGCCGGACAGCGCGTTGCGTCAAAAGTCAACACGTAACGATGAAAGTCAACACGTGACGACGAAGCTCAACCCAAGCAGGTTCCAAAACCCTAAGGTGGACGCCGGTCAACGCGTAACCTTAGGTCAACGCCGGACAACGCGTTGCAACCCATGCGGATCTAAAACCCTAGGATGAACGCCGGTCAACGCGTAACCCTAGGTCAACGCTAATCAATGCGTTGCAACAGAAGGTCAACACACAGCGATCCGAAACCCCAAGTCAACACGATGTGACAGGGATAGTAAGTTCAAAAGTCAACTCAATGCCACGAGCCAAACTCAACCCACCAGCTGTAAACTCGAGACTCCGACGACGGCCAGGCGATAAACGCAGCGCCGGAACAACTTCGGTTATTCGACAAAGCACCGGATAAACCGAAAATCGAAGGAGCCAAGAGTTGAAGCGAACCATGTAGGCATCAAAAATTGCCGATGGGTCCCCGCACACAGCTCAGTGTTAACGAGCGACGATAGAACGTCACTACCCAGTTCAAGAGCTCAAATGACGCCGGTGAGCGACTAAAGCAAACCGACGGATTACGTGAGCCGACAGAACGTCAGAATCACGAGGATACGGGTTGACCGAAAACCCCGCGATCACCGCAATTGGACCAACGCCCGCTGTGCCCTGATCACCCCACGGATAATCCAACCATTAGGGCCTACAGAGCTCGCCGTCACGATTCCAACGCATCTGAAATCACTCAAATCCGAGTTCGGACGAAAAGTCAACGGCGAGTCAACGGCGAGTCAACGGCAGAACAACGGCACAGCCTCGGACTGCGTTGGGACACCCAAATGGGCCTCGGCAGGCCCGAGACACCCGAGGGGTGTCTTGGCAAAGCCAAGACACCCCAGGGGTATCTCGGCCAGGCCGAGACACCCAAGGGGTGTCTCACATCAGCCCCCCCCTCTTGTTCGCCTATAAATAGGCCCCTAGGGTCTCCTTTGTGAGGGGCTCCTGATTTTGCTCTCAATTCAAGGCTGAATTATCTTAGCCAAGGATTGTTCTGCAAGAGAGCGGCGAAGCCCTGCCGGAGTGAGGAGTCAGAGTCTGCAAGATAGCGGCGAAGCCCTGCCGGAGCGAGGAGTAAGGCGTTCTTCATCAGCTCCCTTCATTCACCCATCCTTTTCCTTGGGGTTGCCCTTCGCAGGCAACACTAAGAAGAGCTATTATCTCGTTTTAGCCGAGATATACGCTTATAACTTCTAGATCTCACGCGGATCGACGAAGTTCTGTTTCTATATCCCTCTGCGGATAGACGAAACTCTGCCGGATTTTCCCGGAAAGGATCTTGAAGAGTCGGCGGTCCACGGATATCGACGTCCCCGTCACAGGCCAACAACCCACGCAAGCGAGACCGTACCAAAACGGGATCTCGTGTTTATTTTCGTTAAAGTTGTAACCCTTTTGTTTTCGTTTTATCCTGTTGTAACGCTCAAAGTTGTAACAGATCTCGAAAAAGATAACATCAATGAAAACAGCAACTTTTACCGGAAACAAGCTGGCGACCACAGTGGGAGCCACCGATCACACTGCCGAGATCGGAGTGACGCAACCGGCCTTCAAGATCCGGGTGAATGAAGAGGTCGAGTACGAGTTCGACCAGCAGAAGTATGAAGAGTACCTCTCCTCCTCCTCCTCCAGATCTGCCTCTCCGCATCGGCGCAGGAAGAACCCATCTCCAAAAAGGGCTTGTGGGATCTCCAGCTCCTCAATTCAAGACCCCGCCGTTGCTGTTGCTACACTTGCGCCACACACCGGCCTTGCGTCGATCAGTATGGTCAAGAACGTAGATCCAACAGCACCAAAGGCAATAGGTGATGCTGCTCCAACTCCATCAAAAAGGGCGATCCAAAGACGCCGCCAACGCCTCGCTCAACAGCTCGCCAGGGCCAAGGAGTCAAAAGATGGAGTGCGCTATGCAGAGGATCTGAAGTCGAGGCAGCGACAAGAGCAACGGCAAGCAATCAACCTCCCCTCCAAAACAGAAGCAAGTGAGTGGATCCGCGTCAAGAGGAACCGCTCCACGCTCGAGGAGCGAATTAAGAAGCGCCGCGCTCTACTCGCACATGCCCGGCTCCTCCTGAAGAAGGCAGAGGAGATGCAGCGAGGAACGGTGGTCAAAACACCGTCTACAAGCAAATCGGTGTGGGTTCCTAAATCGACACCAACACTTCCAGCAAAGAAGGGCAAGATTATCGCCCAGAGTTCAACCAAATCAGAGCATACTCCTCCTGTACCGGCACCCTCAACGGAGCCAGGTAAAAAGGGGGATCATTCAAGATCCCAGGTTCCTTTGCCGGGTCGCCTTGGTCCCTCACCGGAGAACCGAGGTAGAATACCCGTCAAAGAACGGCTGGGACCATTGAAAGGTCCCCAAATTAAAAACCAGACCGGGGGTCGAATCAATCCCCCCAAGAAAGATGAAAGAGGGAAAGCCCCTATCACCGACCGCACCGGGTTGCGAGTCGAACTAAAAGAGCCCGTTCGATTTCCACACTCCCAAAAGCGTAAAATTGAACGGGCCACTCTTGAAAAATCTAACCATGTTTTGCATTCCCAAAGGGAAACACACTCGTCTGAGGATGAGCGTGTTATACCGAGGGACACCTACCAACACTTTGTAGGTTGCTCCAGCTATCAAGCTGATGAGCTGTACTACAGGGCTGGGGGTGTAGAAAAATCTCGAAAGAGATACATGCAGGATATGGAGTCCCACTGCCCGTGTGCCAACATTATCAAGGCAGTGCTGTCCGAGTGTTGCTGTGCTCAGACCCCAACAAGAATCTCGGTGTTCGAGAGACTCTCCAAGCCGAAGCGTTTCCAAAAGAAGAAATCGCTCCGCCGAGAGGATGAATACTCGAAAGTGTCAGTCAACATGACCGGCAGAGGGGGATCAACACCACGTCTCAACTTGGATCAGCTTGCCGAGGCATCCCGATGCATGACGTGGTTGCGGTCGGGAACCGTCAAATGAAAGAATTATCCAAGAGTACACAAGGGACTTTCCCTAGAAGAAGAGGAATCCGATGCTGATTCTGATACCTGCTCCGCCGTCGCATCCGACGACACAACTTCAAGTGCGGGCCAACCTTATGAATCGCTCATGATCAGCGCCGAACAAGTGTCGAAGATACTTGAAGAAGCCCTGGCCAAGCAAAAGGAGAGCTTCAAATTCGAGATGGACATGGCCATGCAACGGATGAGGGAGATGCACGACCAACAGATCGCGGCGATGACGGCTCACCAAGGAGAACCGAGTCAACGCCATCCAGAGGAGCATGAGCGGGAAGCGGATAATGTCAACATCCCACCCGTCAATACCAACACTAGGGGTGATCCCGCAGAAGATAATGCAAAAGAAGACCATGTCACCTCAGCTCGAAGCCACTCGAAGACCGAGACAAGTGAGGACAGGAAGATGAAGGACCTGGAGAGCAAAATCAACGCATTGATGAGTGCTCAAGAGGTAAAAAGGTCTGGTATACCCTGCCCCTATCCGAGGGAGTGGGAATCAATCCCGTATCCGGCAAAGTTTAATCTAATTAACTTTACCCCGTTTGATGGGAAGGGTTCCCCTACCCAGCATTTAATCTACTTCAAGTCTCATTTAGGAATCATTTCCGGAAATGAGCCCCTCATGGTGCGATCATTCGTCGGCACTCTTCGCGGAGCTGCCTTCGATTGGTATCGCCGTCTCAAGCCTGGAAGCATCAACGGCTGGGATGACATGGAGGACATGTTTCTAACCAACTTCTTTGATGATGACACCGAGATTTCGATCGGCACGCTATTCGATGAAAAACAGAAGAATGGCGAGACGGTTGAGAACTTTGTGAAGAGATTCCGGAACAAAGCTATGAATTGCAGGGATCCGGTCAGCGAGGATTTTATCCTCGAGACTTGCCACAACAACCTAACCCTCGACATCCTCGAAGCCATGGGAATGGCTCCATCAAAGACTTGGAAGGACCTAAAAGTGCGGGGAGAGCGAGCTGAGCGATTCCTAAAGAGGAAGAAGGCGGAGAGAGGGCAAATACCCAATAATGCCCCGCAACCAAATTTTACCCCCAAGGGTAAAGGGAAGGCGCATGCAAACGCAGTGGTTGCAAATCAAGTCTTTGAGGTGCAAGAGCAGTCGCAACAGCCGCAGCAGCCGCAACAGCAGCAACAGAGGGCGCCCCAACAACCCAGGTTGCAGCAGCAGCCCCAGAAGCAAAAGGTTGGGGAGCCGAGGTTCCCAAAAGTTTACTCATTCAAAGAGGATGAAATCCCGGGTATTTTCAAATACCTCGTAGAGAACAACAAGATCAAGCTGCCGCCAATTCAGGATCAAGAAGATGCCAAGAGGGTCAACGATCCGAAATACTGCGCATTCCACCGAGCGGTGCACCATCCTACCAAGGTATGCTACGCTCTCAAGGATAAAATTCAGGCCCTAATCGATGTTGGGGTTATCACCATGAAACAGCCCAAAGAGAAGAAGGTGGGTGCAAACACTGTATCCATTAGCTTTGGATCTGTTCCCTCGAGTTGGTTCCAACACAGCCGGTAATCAATGCGGCAGTGAAGACAGTGAACGATGATCCACACCAGCAGCGCCAGAAAGGGCTTGTGCCACACACAGCCCCAAATGGCGAGATCTTGTGGGTTCATCCGGACTTGATCGCAGATGAACAATGGGCCACGACCTCTTCCACAAAGAACAAGAAGAAGTCGAAGAGGAAGGGAAAATCCTGTTACGGGGCCTCTGCTATACCGGGGGTGGATGATGACAAAATTCCAACCTTCCCGCTTTCTGAAGACGAGCAAGAAGCTTTCGTAACCCGGAGCGGGAACGAATATCACTTCAAGTATCCGGATGCTACCGAGCAATTGGGTACCAAAACCCCACCTTCTAAGACTCTGGCAGAACTAGGGATTGCAGCAATTCCCCCAACGCCAGCAGCTACGGAAAGAATCCCGCAGAAGGATAAGGGAAAAGAGCCTGTACGTCAAGAAGCTCAGAACCCGAGGCAGTCTCGATTCAATTATCCAATTGGGCGAGACAAACCAGGGAATGCAAGCTCTCCACCACATTTTGACATCATGGCGCAATTGGCCAACATCCCGGCCCGGATAACTCTATACGAGTTGCTGCGGTTGTCGAAGGATACACGGAAAGCACTACAAGAAGCCTTGAGTGATTCCGAAGCCTTCTTGACTCGGATCAAACCATCTTCTGAAGAACCAGAATCATCAGCCCAACAATGCAATCTGGCGGCGCATCACTTCCCCTGCATCTCTTTCACCAAAGAAGATATGCAGACGAAGAACTCAAATCATGATAGGCCCCTGTATTTCACCGGGCATATTGGCTCCAGCGTTGTCAACCGGATCCAAGTCGATCCGGGTTCCGCTGTTAGCATCATGCCATTCCGATTGATGCATCATCTCGGAATCCCGACTAGCAAATTAGCGTCCACTGGCACGACAATTTACGGATTCAACACCAGCGGGTCCAAACCCTTGGGGAAGATCCGAATCAAATGCCAGATCGGGGATTTGAAGTCGGAAGTCACTTGTTATGTGATTGACAAACATCCTATAATTTACTGTTGGGTCGACCTTGGATCCACAGTAACCTTATAGTCCCGTCAACTCTACATCAGTGCTTCAAATATGTGGGCACAGATAATGAAGTCAAGACGGTGGTCGCGGATAAGCAACCGTTCAAGGGATTGGAGAATTATTTCACCGATTCCCTTTTATACGGCGCTGAATCCGATACTGAACCATCGGCCCAAGGAACGGACAGCGGAGATGAAGCTGATACCGAACCAGGGCTTGATTACGATGGCGGTTTTGTTTTAAACGACATTGTACCCATTGTAATCAATCTTGACGATGATGAATCATCGGAAGATAGTTGTAATTGGCAACTTGCCGAAGAACTATCAATAAACGATGATTTAGAGTACTCGACGGGTCTCGATGATATCACCAACGAACTCTATACTAACCCCGATTTTTATATGCCTCTTCAATCATTTTGTTTGACGAAGAAGCAGGTACACGACCCTTGCGGAACAACGCTCATCATCCCCGCAGGGATTGGGGGTGGAAAGGAAGTCGTCTACGGCAAAGGAAGACCATCTCCGATACCCGACCACTTCATGGAAGAGGAGGACGACGATGATAAACCGGCCCGTCATCTGTCCAAATACGATGCAAAAGCACGCAACATGATGGAAAGGCACGGGTATGACTTCAAGGTCGGAGAGGGTCTTTTCTTTGGTCGAGGTCCACGGGTTCCACCCCGGATGGCCTATGTACCGAAGGGAAAACCCGATGATTATTATCGCCACAAAAGAGGTCTAGGCTATGTCTCATCAGATGATGAGTGTGGTTGGCAAATCATCGACCAAATTGCTAACAAGACTAGGAAGGGATATTCTTCCGACTCTTCGGGTTGGGATTCCGACGCTAGTCTTGGTGATGTGTTTAAGAAGCTAATGTCGAACATGGTCACGGTTGATCCAACGACAATAGAAGAAGATGACGAGATGCGAACATGGGAAGACCCGTGGGTTCATCACTTAAGCATGCAGTATGGCGATCGGTTCGAGCAAAGAGAGCCTCCTACCGAAGACCAAGTAGTCCAGGTGAATATGGGAAGCGAAGAGAATCCAAAGCCGATATTCATTAGCGACAGCCTCCTACCTGAAGAGAAGGAGGAGTTGATTTCTCTTGTCCGGGAGTACATCGACGTGTTCGCCTGGAATTATGAGGACATGCCAGGTCTCGTTCCCAATGTAGCGGTGCATCGTCTCAACATTAAGCCGGATGTTAAACCAGTCAAACAACAGCAACGACGGTTTCGTCCGCAAATGATGGAAGCGATCGAAGCTGAGGTTAAAAAGCTCATCGACTCAGGATTCATTCGGGAGGAGCAACATCCCGAATGGCTTGCCAACATTGTTCCGGTCCTGAAGAAGAACGGGAAGATCCGGATATGCATTGACTTCAGGGACCTCAATGCTGCTTGCCCAAAAGATGATTTTCCTCTCCCCATCACGGATGTTATCATCGACAACACGTGTGGGTTTGAGAGGATGTCCTTTATGGATGGTTTCTCAGGTTACAACCAGATAAAGATGCATCCAGATGATGAGAAGCACACTGCATTCAGAACGCCTCTCGGCGTATTCTGCTACACAGTCATGCCCTTCGGCTTGAAGAATGCAGGTGCTACATATCAGCGAGCCATGTCGAAGATCTTTCAAGAGCATCTCCGAAAGACCGTCGAATGCTACGTGGACGATTTGGTCGTGAAAAGTCGCGATAAGAGAGATCACATCAAAGACTTGAAGACCATGTTCGATTTGATGCGGGCCCATCAATTGAAGATGAACCCTACCAAGTCTTTCCTCGGAATGTCCAGTGGCAAATTCCTGGGATTCGTCGTCACCACCAAGGGTATTCACATTGATCCGGATAAAGTGAAGGCGATCAATGAATTACAACCGCCAAGGAACCTCAAAGAGCTCAGAGGACTGCAAGGGCGATTGGCTTATATCCGTCGGTTTATCTCGAACCTTTTGGGGAAATGCCAACCGTTCTCCAGGCTCACAAAGAAGGGCGTGTCATTCGTATGGGACGATGCTTGTCAAAAGGCGTTCGAGAGTATTAAGGAATATCTCTTGAAACCTCCCGTACTCGTTGCACCGAAATCGGGCAAACCGTTCTTGATTTATGTCAAGGCGACGAGCCACTCATTAAGTGCACTGCTTGCACAAGATGACGATAACGGTCACGAGCAGGCGGTGTATTACTTAAGTCGAACCATGGTAGGCGCTGAATCTCGATATCCTATGATTGAGAGAGAATGCCTAGCTCTTGTGTTCGCCATCCAAAAGATGCGGCATTACTTGGTTGGACAAACCATATATGTCATCTCCAAGGTCAACCCGGTCCGAGTATTCATGACTCAACCGGCTTCCATGAGCTGGCGATTAGCGAAGTGGGCTTTACTCTTGTCCCAATACGATCTGCACTTCAAACAGCAGAAGTCAGTAAAAGGACAGGCCATCTGTGATCTCTTGGCAGCTAATCCAACTACGGACGCCGCCGAGATATACGACGACTTACCTGATGAAACCCACGAAGTCAACGCAACTTCGCACCAACAAGTGTGGCGTTTGTACTTCGACGGCGCTTCACGAGCAGCTAATGCCGCAGGTACTCCTGGATGTTCTAAGGTCTCCTCCGGAGTTGGAGTGGTCTTAGTTTCCCCAGGAAAACATGTGATGCCTCGAGCCTACTCATTAACTGAGCCGTGCTCGAATAACGTAGCAGAGTATAACGCACTGATTATAGGACTCAACTTTGCCAAAGAGCTGGGGGTTGAGTATCTCGAAGCTTTCGGTGATTCTCAACTGATAGTCAAACAAGTCCAAGGGGAGTATGAAGTCCGAAGTCAGGATTTGCTACCATACCACAAGATGGCGGTGGAGTTGGCGGAGTCGTTTGAAGGATTCTTCATCGAGCACGTGCCACGGCTACAGAATACCTACGCAGATGCGTTAGCAGCTTTAGCTGTATCCCTGGCACAACCACCCGGGACAGAGCAATTTGTCACGGTAAGAACTCACCAACTCTTAGTGCCGCTTCACGATGAAGACGACAAGGAAGAAGAGGTTCAGGAGGCGCACACAACTCAGGCTGAGTTTGAGCCCCGGGATTGGCGCTTCCCCATCATCGACTACGTCCTACACGGAATCTTGCCAGAAGACGTGAAGGAGAGAGAGTCGATCAGACGAAGAGCTCCAAGATTCTACTATAATACGGAGAATCGAACGCTATACCGCAGGGGGTATGATGGCATGCTGCTGCGTTGCTTATCAACCAAAGAAGCTGAAGAAGTGCTTAAGGAGGCGCACGAAGGAGAGTGCGGCGCGCACCAACCTGGTCCCAAGCTCTATGATCGTATCAGGAGAATGGGATACTTTTGGCCCTCCATGATGCATGAGGCAATCGTATACGCCCGGAAGTGTCACGCGTGTCAAGTACACGCGAATTACATGCACCAACCTCTGGAACATCTACATCCTTCGGTTACGTCGTGGCCATTCGAGACTTGGGGAATGGACATTGTTGGTCCTATAAATCCCCCTTCGGTTAAAGGCGATCGGTTCATCCTGGCCATCACCGATTATTTCTCCAAATGGGCTGAAGCAGTGCCACTCAGAGAAGTCAAGACGAGCAACGTCATTGCATTCATCAAGCACCATATCATCTACCGGCATGGTGTTCCAAGACGAATCATACATGACAACGGTCCTCAATTTATCAGCAACGCCTTCATAAGGTTCTGCGAAAAGTTCAAAATTCAGGACATCTCGTCAACAGCTTATAATCCCACAGCAAACGGATTAGCTGAAGCCTTCAACAAGACTATCATAAAACTCTTGTCAAAGCTTGTGAAGAATAACAAGCGAGATTGGGATGATAAGCTCGGCGTAGCTCTATGGGCCTATCGTACCACGGTGCGTACACCGACTGGCGCCACCCCATACTCACTGGTGTATGGATGTGAAGCCGTTCTCCCTCTGGAAGTTCAAATTCCATCTCTTCGGATCGCTCTTGCAACCCAGATGACGACCGAAGAACAACATCAGAAACGCCTTGAAGAACTCGAGATGCTCGATGAAAAGCGCTTGGAAGCTCAGCAGCATATTGAGTTTTACCAAGCCAGGATTTCTCGAGCCTTCGACAAAAAAGTTCGACAAAGGAGTTTTAAGGAAGGGGATTTGGTCTTGACTGAAAGACGTCCTATGATCCTTAACTCCAAGAAGAAAGGTAAATTCGAACCCAAATGGGAAGGACCGTTCGTAGTAGAAACAGTTTACTCGAACGGCGCCTATCGCCTAGTCACCAAAGATGGTGACCGGCTCATGATGCCAATAAATGGCAAATTTCTGAAGAGATACTATCCTTAGTATCCTCAGAAGAATTGAGGTACCGGGAAGTTCCCGGAAGAATACCACATCGGGGTATTCTTAGGGATAACCCGGTCGCTGATGAACAAGAAATCAATATTCGAATTCCGAATATTCTTGCTTGTCAGAATCTAAATCTCACAAGCACCTTTTGCTGAGATGAAATCTAATCATTCGATAGATTGGTCTCCCCTCACGAAACTTTCAGTGGTCTCTATCACACAATTCCCACTTGGTCAAACCTTACTACAGTTAGGACCAAAGCCAAATTCCCCTCTCGATTCGTCCAAAGAACGAGAGGTCCACAAATCGATCGATCAAACCTTGCTACGGTTAGGATCGTCTCAAATTTCCCACTTGGTCAAACCTTACTACAGTTAGGACCACAACCAAAATCCCCTCTCGATTCCTCCAACGAACGAGAGATCCACTTTCAATTCGAGTAACCAAACCTTACGACAGTTAGGGTTATCCGAATCTTTTCGATTCTCGGAGTGGAGATCCCACTCCTAGTTTCACCTGTCGGATTCTGGGGGTGGAGATCCCACCTCGAGTTTCCTTTCCTGCTGAAGATAGAATATAAAATTCTTCCTCTTCAGAGTCAAATGACCAAACCTTACGACAGTTAGGGTCGTTTGAACCTTTCGATTCGATAATCAAACCTTACGACAGTTAGGGTTATCTGAATCTTTTCGAGTTTCGGAGTGGAGATCCCACTCCTAGTTTCACTTGTCGGATTCTGGGGGTGAAGATCCCACCTCGAGTTTCCTTTCCTGCTGAAGATAGAATATAAAATTCTTCCTCTTCAGAGTCAAATGACCAAACCTTACGACAGTTAGGGTCGTTTGAACCTTTCGATTCGATAATCAAACCTTACGACAGTTAGGATTATCCGAATCTTTTCGATTCTTGGAGTGGAGATCCCACTTCTAGTCTCCCACTTTTCCTCTGTCTTTGCTTTTAGAAAAGACAGGGATGAAGTCAACGCCTAATACGCGTTGCCGGGTAGTCTTTCCCGTGAGAAAGACGAAGTCTATGTATTCAAAATTATAGCACCTTTTCCTCTGTCTTTGCTTTTAGAAAAGACAGGGATGAAGTCAACGCCTAACCAGCGTTGCCGGGTAGTCTTTCCCATAAGAAAGACGAAGCCTATGTATTCAAAATCATAGCACCTTTTCCTCTGTCTTTGCTTTTAGAAAAGACAGGGATGAAGTCAACGTCTAACCAGCGTTGCCGGGTAGTCTTTCCCGTAAGAAAGACGAAGCCTATGTATTCAAAATCATAGCACCTTTTCCTCTGTCTTTGCTTTCAGAAAAGACAGGGATGAAGTCGACACCTAACACGTGTCGCCGGGTAGTCTTTCCCGTGAGAAAGACGAAGTCTATGTATTCAAAATCATAGCACCTTTTCCTCTGTCTTTGCTTTCAGAAAAGACAGGGATGAAGTCGACACCTAACCAGCGTTGCCGGGTAGTCTTTCCCGTGAGAAAGACGAAGCCTATGTATTCAAAATCATAGCACCTTTTCCTCTGTCTTTGCTTTCAGAAAAGACAGGGGTGAAGTCGACACCTAACACGTGTCGCCGGGTAGTCTTTCCCGTGAGAAAGACGAAGTCTATGAATTCAAAATCATAGCGACTCTTCCCCTATCTTTGCTTTCAGAAAGGACAGGGATGAAGTCAACGCCTAATACGCGTTGCCGGGTAGTCTTTCCCGTGAGAAAGACGAAGCCTATGTATTCAATTTCATAGCATTAAGTCTAAGAGAAGCAATTTTCTTAGCACAACATTACGTGCGGAACGGATCTAGATAATTCGCATGCTAGCCCGATTCAAACGGTAATCGGTAAAGGCAAGTCAAACCCGTTGAAGGCTGGGGGTTTGCCAAAAATCCCAAAGTCAGTGCCTAACACGCATTGCCGGTTAGTCCTTAACCGCAAAAAGGGACAAAAGCCCACATATTCCACATTGTGGCAGGTTGTTATTAATAACACCATAATCCGGGCTTCACACGCACGGGGAATTTTATCCCGAAGCCTAAGAAGGGATAAGTCATCGCCTAATACGCGGTGCAAGGCGCCCTTTTTCCATATAAAAAAAAGAAAATGAATGATGATAGAGTTACGAACTCAAAGTCATAGCATTAAGGGCTGGGGGTGTACCAAAACATCCTGTTAAAAGAAGCAAGTACAGAGTCTCTCATAAAGGATCAAGCCAAAAGCATACAACAGCAAGTCCGTCAACCCGAAGGCAACCGACGGCTAAGAATATGAGACTCTAAACCGGAGAGCCTGTCCATATAGTCCTGCTCGAACTCCGCCTACAGGCTAGCTCGGACAGAGTCTTCTGAACTGTTGAGAACCTCCGCGGCTTCACGTTGCAGCTTCATCAACCCCTCCTGTGCTGATCCCAGCCTGTCGAGCGTCCAGTCACGAGAACGCTCCAACCCAACCAGGTCCTCACTAATAGTAGCGGCAGACTCTTTGGCGCGTTCCAAGGCTTCCTTCAGTCTAGCTATCTCTGCACGAGTGGAATCTAGGGAGCTGACTAACTCGGCTCTACTGGTGTCCTTCCTCGCCAGAGTGGCCATCAGCTGTCCGACAGTATGCTCACGCGATCGGAGCTCGCCGCCAACAGAAGATCTCAGTTCACGCCACTGCGTCAACCTATCCTCCACCTGAGAAGATGCAAAAGAGGGAGCTCCACCAGCCTTCAACTCCCTCAGCTCTGAGATCTCTGACTCCAGGATAGCGAATTCAGCAGTAAAAGAATCGGCCAGCTCCGGATGTCCTTCCTCCCTCATCATCATCATGTGACGAGAGAAGGAACGCCTGAACTGATCGAAACAGCATCCCCTATGAAGAAGCTTCTCGATCATACCATTATAGAAGGTCGTAAAATATCCCAGGTCCATACGAAAAACGTCTCGGTCTGGATCGGTATCGACCAAAAGAGCGTGAACATGCTTATAAAGAGAAGATCGAGGTTCTGAAAACGACAATACAAGAAGCTAAGGGACTATCAAAAATAATCAGAAAACCCGAAGGAGGAATTCGAGGCATACCTATACCGGCAGAAGTCCCCTTGGGTTGAGATCCGACAGAAGCCGAAGTCACGACAGGAGTGGCCATGGGGGGTGTATCAACCCTCGTGGGCAAGTCAGTTGTACTACTCGGTGGAGGTGGAAAAATGCCCGTAGCTGTAGCAGCATCAGGCACATCGCCTGGTCCTACAGTTACGCTTCCTTATTAGCCAAAATGGAAATTTAGGCAAGTAAAGAAAAGCGGGATCGGATATATACCTGTGAATGAACCACTCCCAAAAAGTGGTCTCATAGGTATTTCCGAAGTCTGTTCGGCCAACATATCGGCCAGTAATCCAGCATCAGGCCTCGAGAAGCCGGGAACAGGAGCATGCTCCCGTACCCCGAAGCCCACATCTGGAAAGACTCCATCCTCAGCTAATTCTTCCCTGGCAGCATCTGCAAGACAGCCAGAGGGTTAGAGAGATGCACAAAAGAGAAAGCAAAGCACAGGATATCCTTGAATAGAGATATACCTGAGTATGGGATGGTGCGATCGACGCTGTTCGCCGGCTCCAGATCAATGTTCAGGTCAATGCCTAGGGAGCCATCATGAAGAGCATCGCACATTTCTTGCATAAAGCAATCCATGTGGTCGGATCCAGGAAATGCTGGAGCCGGGGGAAGCTCACCTTCTTCAAAGATCCCTGAAATCCAAAACATGATTATGAATCCCAAAGGTAAATCACCCCAAAGCAGCAAAAATGCATTCAAAAGGTGTTATCTTCCTCACCACCGGCAATGTCGTTCAAGTCCGCTTCACACGAACGCCGATCCCTAGGTGGCTTGGGAACGGTCTTTTTCCTCTTCAAAGTACCAGCTCTCCTGAAACCCACAGGTCGATCGTGCGCAGGCTTACTACTCATAGTAGCTCGGTCCTCAGGCCCTAAGCTCGTGAAGTGAGAAGCAAGTGGCTCATGATCACCAGAGGTCCTACCTGAAATGATGACATTCATAAATGCCAGCTGGATTCAAGAAAGGAAATCAAAGGGTATATGACAAACCTGCACCGAGTTCTCCTTGGTCGGTGTCTATATCCGCAAACTCCCCCTCAGGAGTCTCGACCTCATCATCCATAGGGAGAGACCCTGCATCATCTCTGCTGGAGAGGGAGGACTTACCACGCCTCTTCCTCTGCTTCCGAGCAATCTCAGCCTTACGAGCAGCCATCATGGCGACCTGCACTGAGTGATCGGACTCCAACTCTGAAAGGCTCTTCACGCCTATGAATTTATAAGCAGAAAGAAGCCACTTGCAGCTAAGAAAAGTGATCATCGGCTTACGCCTATAAGAGGGAAGAGCAAAGCGGGCCCCGGTGCAGCCCGCCATGGTCCACAACCACGCTCGCACGCCGTCAACTAGTCCTCCCTCAACCCTCAAACCGCGACTGGGGTTCCCGATATATAGCTGGTCATAGCCGAATTGACGAGCAAAGCGGCAAGGGAGGTAAGGCTCTATATGGCATCGGTTCTTCACCCGGAAGACAAGATACCCAACACGGATGTTAATCAACCAACGAAAACAACCGATATCGAGAATGGTGCGGTTACTCCGGGGCTTCTCCTCATCAATCAACACGTCGCCATACCGGCCTGAAAACTGAGGGAAGCACTTAAAGAACTCCCAGCCCTTGCGGACTTGAAGCTCCTGTTGAACGTCCTCGAATTTTTTCCCGAGCCATCTACTCTTCTCCAACAGCTGCAGATATGGAACAGGAACATCAACAGCACTAGGCGCTGACATCAGTCCAGGACGGTGAAGAACGAGCCATGCCATCAGATATGCGTAGGGGAGCTCGACCTTAGGACAGATAAGCTCGGTAGATATCTCAGGACCCACCTGAGTAAAGCTACGGACCACGCTCCTAAGCCCGCAATGGATGCTGGCCACCATCGCCGGGAGCAAAGAAAGCTCTCTCCCATAAGCTAACTGAACCGCGGGAAAAAGCACCTCAAGAGGTAAGGCATCCGAAGACTGATGAGGAACAACACACTTCTTCAACCAGAGGGCAAGATATCCTGCCAACAGAGACCTAGGCTCGATGGACTTCTGCGCACGGCGGAGGAACGAGCGAAACTTGGTCCCCGCGGGGAAAGCTCCCTCAGCGTTGGCAATGGTATAGGATTGGGCCCCGCTCTTCTCCACCAACTCGTTAACGGCAGTGACAGTCAGAATATCTAGCTCGCGAACAGGGTCGCTAGAGCTACCCTCCAAGTTCTGGAACAGATAAGTGGCGAACTGCTTCAAGCTAATCTTCCTCTTTGTCTTCGCCGGGGGGGAAATCAGGGTCAATGAGGTATGATAATGACAAGTGAGGTCCCAGAGAGTGGCATACATATCGGGATCATCCTGCTTCAACCTCCACAACTGCTGGTTCGAAGGGAAATACTCCTGGTAAGGGTAATCTCCCATCGGAAGACCAGAAACCTGATGCATCTCGTGGAGAGCCAACCCCAACTCTCCGTCACCAGTCAGGAAGGTGTTGCTATTAGGCATGTACGTCTCCAACAATGCCAAGAAATGGCGGCAGCTGACGGGGAGTCCATACATAGTAGCCCGTATAGGTATATACAGGCCACTGCTCTTCAAAATCTTCTCCCAACGGCCCAAGACGTGGCCTGTCATACGGGGCCACCACCCCTTGGGTAAAGAAGAAGCCCAACCATAGCATCGGTACTCCGGGTGAGGAAGCCTTCTCCCAAGGAGAGCCAAGCGGTTCCTCACTGTAGAAGCAACTGTAAACATCTCATCTCGGGGTGCGGCGCCAAGACCCATGATCCCGGGTCGTAGGCCACGAACAGGATGATATCCGCCGGAACCAGGGGTCTTTCCATGAGAAATGTACCCACACTGAACCCGCACAGCGTCATCAGTGAGCTTCCAAGACATCCGTCTCTCCACACCTTGCCCCTCCAGATGAGTAAAGGAGCAATGACGAGGGACGGAAGGAATATACAGAAGGGCACTCTCCTCAAGAGTTAACCAATGCTCCTCTGGGAGAGTCAATATGTCGGGATCCTCCACATGATCCCCAAACAAGAAAGCCGGCTTCTTCAAAGCCTAGGTGGACGTAGCATCCGCGGTAAAAGTAGCGTCGGTAAGGAGCTGGCGTAAACAGTGGCGCCCCCATCCCGTATCAGGCGACTGGACTCGTCTGAACGATCCCCGTCAAACTGCGGGAACGGATCAACCGCTGGCCTAGCAAAAGCCGAAGAGAAGACCTCGCGGCTGCAACCGGTGTTCGCATGAGCAGGGAAGCTACCAACGGGAAAATCGACTGTAATGGAGCAAAAGGGTCAGAACACTCATCTCATAAAAGCAAAATGAGATTGTTCACGGGATAATTGGTGAAGACGATTTCGAGTGCCCTACACCGGGAGGACGGTATACGCCGTCACGTGAATCACGTGATAATGCATACCGACCTATAAGGTGTAAGGCAACACGAGATCGCCCCAACATACCCGAAGACTTGAATTGGCTAAGCAAAACAAGTCTGAAACCTTAACCCCCGCGAGAGGGGTATCGGTTCTTCCGTCATGACCCGCGAGAGGTCAATCCGGGATACAAAAAAAGTATAAGATTCTCACCCCCGAAGAATGAGGTCACTGGGGACGATGTCGTAGAAGCCTCCTCCTCACTATGCGGCGGGCGAGAGTGACTCCCGGAAGGTCGAGATCGACGGGGAGACATCGCAAATCTGCAGTGAAGAGCAGTACATTAGGTACAACATATATACACGAAATATCGAAAAAGGGGAAATTAAGCACTTGGACTTGAAATCCTATAAACAAATAGGATTTTGTAGTTAAAGTCTAATTAAACCTACGAATTTCGTTCACGCGAAACGATAATCGTCGTTTCGCGGTGAATTTTGGTGAAATACCTGAAATACCCCCCGTGCTCAAGGCCCAAATTCGGGTCAAGGACACGTGTGACTCGGGTCGTGGTCATTATACTTGATCATCTAACATCCCGGTACCCTATAATTCTGATCAAATTTTGCAAATAAGCACTTTTGCAGAATTTGGTCAATTTTACATAAAAGCCCCTCCTCGAACTTTTGGTTTAAACCCCACATGCCTTTACCAAAAATTTGATCAAGAGTTTGGGGTTTAAACAATTTGGATTTCAGCCCCAAATTCGTGGCCTTTTTGCAAATTAGACCCCCAAAAATTATATGGGCTATTTTGCAAATAACCCCCTCAAACAATTCCTTAACCCTTTTGCAAAAAGCACCCCCACAATCCTTTATCAAATGAACACTAATTAAAACCCCAAAATTTCAGTCCCATCATTGCATAAAAATCCCACGAATTTTGCAAATAAGCCCCTATGGTTTTGGTTTTTTGCAATAAACCCCCCAAAGTTTCGGCTCTTTTGCAATAAAACCCCCAAGTGCCTATTTCATCCATAAACCCTTACCTATTGCAAGCATAAATGTATGATCTTTGCAAGAAAATAAGGGGATTGTGAAGAGGAACTTACCAAATCAAAGGGGTCTTCCTTTGAGCTTGAAAATAGGATTTGAAACCCTCGTTTGGAAGAGGAGAAAAATCCGGCAAATGGGTACCCGCCGAAAAATCCAA
>BQKN01060517.1:0-25408 GCA_022839385.1 Asparagus kiusianus | reverse complement strand
CGGTGCTGCATTTATTGTCTGACCGTCGTCGGAATTTGAACTTGAAGTCGATTCCTAGTTTTCCAATCATTAGCTTTTGTTGGTTGGTTCAACGTGCAACTTTCGTTCGATTGTCGGCGTCGAGTCTTCTTTTGAGACGCGTTGTCCGGCGTCGTGTTATTGAGTTATCCTTAAGAATATTTTTAGAAGAATATTCTCCAGGAACTTCTCAATGAAAATAGGGAATAGTTTATACTCGTATACCTTATCGGAGTATTTCCGTGCCCAAAATGAGCTGAACCGGCTTGAAAATGAGCCAAAAAGGCAGTATTTGGGCTCAAAATCTTTCCAACCCTTCCAAATATGTGAGAGAGGGATTAAATAGGTGAGGAACTGAACCGTAGGTTGATCTGGAGTCATTTTGATGCTTAATCCAGCTCCAATTTGAATTCTGGTTCGAATTTGGTTCAAACTGGTCCAATCTGGTCCATTCAGACTCAATTTGGCTCATTCTGGCTTAGTCTGATCCACTCTGGCTTGGTCTGGTCCAGCCAGGTTCAATCTGGCTCAATTTGGCTCATTCAGGCTCAATTTGGGCTCATTCTGGCTCGGTCTGGTCCACTCTGGCTTGGTCTGGTTCAGCCAGATCTGGTCTGGTTCAACCAGATCTGGTTCAAGGCTATAAAAGAGGCTTTTTTTTTCTTTTTTTCTTTTCTTTTCTTCCTCTCTAGGGCCGGCCGAACCCCTTTGTCCTCTTTTTTGATTTTTCTTCCGTCGAGCATCCGTTCTCCTCGAAACTTTGATAGTTGTCCTGGATCTAGGCTTCCTTTTGATCTTGGACTGAAAAATCCCTCAAAAGTCCAATTTTTTAGAATTTCTTTCAGGCCCCTCGAGCGCGTGCTGAGAGTTTCCAAAAAGGTCTCATTTTTGTTGGATCTCTAGCCTTTCTTCAGGTAAATCTCCCACAATTATGATCTTTTTCATGCTCAATTTAATTTATGCATTTGTAGGATCATAGGTGAGGGTTGAGGGTGTGATTTGACACCTCGATTTAATCTTTTAGGGGTGTAGATCTGATAAAAAAGTGATCTTTTTTTTTAGATCTGACTTCTTTTGATTTATTTTGCAGCTCGTCATGCCGCGTTCTTCGAGAGGTCGTTCCCCTGCCATGTCAGCTGATGGTGCGCCGCCTTCCTACGCCGGTGAGCTATTTTTGGCAATATTTGGAAATTTACAAATTAGTCCTTTTTTTAAAAAATTTGTAAATTGGTCCTTTTTACCCCACGTTGTTCTCCTTGGCGAGGCAATCGGGAAGAGCCTTGATTCTCCTTGGTGAGGATCGACGCTTTGGCATTTTTGGGAATTTTGCAAATTAACCCCTTTTTTCTGAGAATTTGCGAATTGGTCCCTGTTTCCCCCACGTTGTTCTCCTTGGCGAGGCAATCGGGAAGAGCCTTGATTCTCCTTGGTGAGGATTGACGCTTCAAAGATATGTTTTGCTTGGTCAAAACCATATCTCAAAATAAAGGGGGCGAATTGACGCTGCATTGCGCTTCATAAGGCAGGGATCCTCGATGCACCATATCTTATGATTGTACAATGTGGCCAAATCGTCTCACCCTTTATAAGGCAATGACTCTATTTTAGCTATTTGTAAGATGAGTTCAATTTCCTTTTATAACCGAGACTAACCCGTGTTTAATTGTCTATTCTGCAGTGGGGTACCCTTCTGGATCGTTCTCAGCCCACGCAATCTATGGGCGTCGTGGCGAGCATTACTCGACCTTTGACAATCCTTCCCCTATTCCAGCTACTCCTCAGTTTGCTTCGGACACGTCGACTGAGGTTGCCCAGGTGGTGAGGGAGGGTGGTCATCGAGCTATTCGCCAGCTGATCACAGATGCTCCTTTTGTGAAGGACGCCAGCTCTACCCAGCCTCTCCGGAAGAGCGATTTCCTATTTGGTGATTCTGTCGATGACCCAGAAGCCGTGTTCATTGACGCTGAGCAGTGGCTTCACAAGACCGGCGGTGGCTTCATATACATGCCAGAAATTCCTCGACATCGCTCGTTGACTGAGCTCAGGTGTCAGGCCGTGACGCGCGAGATGTCGTGGCGTTTGACAGTGGATCATGAGAGCGTCCATTGCGGCTATATCACCCATCAGGCAGCTCCTGGTTCAAGCAGGAGTCACATCACCGGATTGCATCCCGGAGTGTTGGGACTGGATGCACCACCACGTAACGAGTTTCTCGCCACTGCTTTGACTTTGAGGAATCGCCTCGCTGCCCTAGGGCGGGAGATGCCTGCGACTCGTCACAGGATTTATGGTTGGGTCCACTCTTCGGACAAGTCTTGGTGGAGTCGCATGACGACATACGTCTTGAGCCGCTGGGGCGAGGAGTTGCACGCTTGCGGTTTGTATACCGCCGTTCGTGCCACCATGTATGGCCTGCCTGTCAGTTTGAGACATTTCTGTGCTTTGTTCGAGTTATATAATCCAGACTCGAACACTTTTCTGACCCGTCAGGGGGAGTTGGGCTTGGCTCTTCATGAGATGCATAGGATTTCTGGCCTGACCATGGGGCAGATGTTATACCAGGAGTATTTCCCTTCCAGTCATGAGTTGAGTCAGCTGAAGGATCGCATGCCCGACCGTTACGAGACTCTATGGGATCTCACTTGCCATTACCATATCGCTTTGGCGCAGTCTGAGCCTTTAGCCAAAAGGACGAAGGCCTCTGTGAGTCTGAAGCAGTTCGTGAACTATTTGTTCAAGAACTTGGAGAGCAGCTCTGGCGAGGATATTTGTGAGTTGGCCCCACTCACTCCTTCAGAGGTGAACCATCTACTGAAGAAGATTGATGCTCATTCCTATACCACCAGCAGTCCTGAGGGTGGCTTTCCTGCGAAGACCAAGTTCAGATCTTTCTTATGGCATGCGACCACACCGATTCAGCCTATGACTCTTCTTGCCGGCTTTCTTGCTATCTGGTTGAAGAAGTGCGTGGTTCCATACCAGTCTGGGGACGCCTTGCCCTTGGAGGTACTCTTCCCAGCAGTTCAGCTCGCATACAAGAAGGAACTCTCACTTCTTCCGGTGATGGTGGCTAACATTCACCGAGGACTTCGACAGCTTTCCAGTGCGTTCACACGGAAGGAGACCGATTTGCCAGGTCAGATTCCCACGCTTAAGGTAGAGCTTCCGTACGCTTATTTGATGGCCTAGTTCGTCCTTCACCGTCCGGACATGATGTCGGTGCCGAACGCCACAGATCACTCTGTTCCCCTGCTGCAGTTGCTTGAAAATGGTAGGTGGGAAGGCCGCGGGTTTTCTGATGTCCGACAGCAGCTGCAGGTCCACAAGTGTTGGGCATTCTCCACTTGTTTTCCGCAGTTCTCCGGCCGATATGGCGAGTGCTTGACAGACGATGAGAGGCCGAGAGAGAATCGGACCCACTTAGACATTGGCTGCTTTAATTGGCTGGTGAACATCAGGCCCGGCTATCTGACTTTCCGGGTGAGGAATGAGTGCTTCATAGAGCCATATCTACCCTGCCGATTTGCTCGCCAGTTTGGCTACGATCAGCTTTACATCGGGAATCCTCGTCAGCAGCTTCGGACCCACAGTGGTTTGGTGGACGGTCTTCGTGCATGGTTGTGGACCGTGACTGGCTGTACCGGCGCTAAGTTCAGCCTTCCGAGTAGTGATCGGCAGTTGAATCTCACCTTCTTGAGCTGCAAGTGGTTATTAGCAGCCAACAAGACTATCCCTGTGAAGCCGATTGCGGAGCTAGAGGCTGAGGAAGCTTCTCGGGTTGACTCGCGTAGGATTCGGGAGAAAGCTCGATCACAGAGGACACAGAATAAGACTCGCCGAATTGATAAAGATGGCCATAGGTCATTCCATTCCACAGACGAGGCTTTCGGCGGAGATCCCGAAGATTGTGATGACTCTTCTGAGCGAGGTTTGCTATTCATCTTTTCCTTCTATTTTCTAGAAGTATTGAAACTGACTATAGTTCAATGTTTCAGGGACTACAGCTGATCATGATGAAGAGTTCTATCCTCCTCCTCGGGCGAGACCTTCGATCCCCACTGCTAGGCGGAAGAGGTTAGTCCGTAAGCTGCCTGCAGCTTCCCGAGCTTCCGATACGGACCTAGCTGGTGATGATCCTGCCAGTGACGGAGGTAACATTTATCCTGAGAACTATTCCTCTGGTTACTCAGCGCATTGACTTATACTTCTCCCTCTCTATATAGGAGCGCGTGAGGAGCATGAGATGAGTCCTGATCCAATCCCCGTATCTCCCGATGAGTCTGATCCGCTACCCCCTGTAGAGAGGCCTACAGGGGTTGCTGACATTGGAGAGGAGGGCAATGTAGGACCCGATTCCGTGAATCAAGGTACATCTAACACTGACAACGTATTTCTTTAGATGATACACCAAATGAATTTGTGTACTCTCTAACTGTCCTCTACCTCTTGCTTCTTCAGATAATTTGCAGGAGGCGAATCCTGGAAATGAAGAGGCCGATGCACCCGTGAGAGGTAACTTATTTCCATCAGTTGTAGTCTCTTCACTTTTCTTTGGCACTGATATCCTTTTATGTCAGATTTCTCCATCGATGACTTCGACGAGGGAAGCTTGTTTGCGGACACTCCTATGATGTGCTACATATATAGCTCACCTCAGATTGAGGACCAGCTACCTGGAGACATGTTTTCTGAGTCCGCCTTCGCTGAAAACCCTGAGGATGGTTCCTTTGAAGGTATGTGCTTCTTTCTGAGTTAATTATAGGACTAGCCAATCTTGACTAATGCAACTATAATGTAATGCCTCTGCGAATTCCGTTTTGAATCTGGCAGGAGTTTTTGTTGAGAAAGACCCTGTTGAGCCGGCTGTGAGACCAACTATACCAGTTGATGCACCTACAGCCGTTACACCTCCACTACCCCCAGCGGTTCAAGAGGAAGAAGGTATAAGTTAACTCATTGAAGAGTGTTATTCCTTTTTCTTATCAAGACTTTTGACGGACTTCTCCCTCTCTTTTGTATAGGGCGTTCTTCTCGTCTTCATGTCTTAGTGAAGGAGTTGTTATCCGACGACGATCCCGACAAGATCGTTATCTGTCTAGAAGTTCGCTCCTTCTTCTCCTTTGTGAAGGCTATGATTGGCAAGCTTTTCCACAGTGGACTTTCCCTTCACCAGTTCAAACCTTTCCTTGATTCCAGAATCAATTTAATAAGGGAGGCAGGATACCTAGATTTGGCGAAGGCCATAGTTGACGATCTCGACTGCTTAGAGCGTGAGCTTCAGATGTTTCGTGAGCTTCGAGATACCGGTGCTTCTTCCTTCATTGCTGCTGAGCTGGATACTCGTTTACAGTCACTGCGCGAGACTCAGCTTCTTGATGATCTTGAGGTTCAGGTGCAGCGAGACCGAGTAGCTCGAGTTGAGACTGGCCTTGCTACCAGGTTATCTTCACATGCCGAGCTCCGCTCTTCTATTACTTCTTGTGGGACCAAGATAGATCAGCTTAGAAAAGAACTCCGCGAAGAAGAGGAGACTTTTGGCATTCTTCAGATGACAGAAGCACAGGACCAGCAGACCTGTACGGCTTTGTCAGATGAGTTGAAGTCCTTGAAGCAGAAGCTATCCGAGACAGAAGAGACTGCTACGAAGACTTCGGCCGCCACTGAGGAGTCGATTAGGGCTGAGCTTAGCCAAGCTTATGATGATAAGCTGTCTAAGTTCAGTCAGCAGATTTTTAGCCACGGGTTTGATGTTTGATTTTGTTTACTGAATGATTTGACTTTTGACTCTTTTAGTGAATCTCCTTTTTTTTCTTTATTATGATTCGTCATTCCGTTTGAAATGATTGACCACAATACTCATAGGATTTTTGGCAAACCCTCAGCCATCAACGGGTTTAATATGCCTTTACCGACTACCGTTTGAGTCGGGCTAGCATGCGATTTGTTTAAATCCGCTCGCATGTAACGTTGCGCTCAGAGATTGAATTCTCTGAGACTTCGTGCTATGATGTCGAATACATAGACTTCGCCATTGTTACGGGAATAGGCTACCCGGCGACACGTGTTAGGTGTTGGCTTTAGGATTTTTGGCTAACACCCAGCCTTCAACGGACTTGATTAGCCTTTACCGACTACCGTTTGAGTCGGGCTAGCGTGCGGATTGTCTAAATCCGTTCCACACGTTACGTTAAGCTAAAAGAGTTAACTCTTTTAGTGCTACGGTATTGAATACGTAGACTTCGTCTTTCTCCTGTGAAAAGACTAAACAGCAACGTGTATGAGACGTTGACTCAGGATTTTTGGCAAATCCTCAGCCTTTAACGGATTTGATATGCTCTTACCGACTACCGTTTGAGTCGGGCTTACATGCGGATTGTTTTAATCCGTTCCGCATGTGACGTTGCGCTAAAGGAATGAACTCCTTTAGACTTTGTGCTACAACTTTGAATATGTAGGCTTTGCCATTATTATGGGAATAGGCTACCCAGCAACGTGTATTAGACGTTGGCTTATCCCTACTTAGGCTTCGGGATAAAAGACCCCAGAGTCAGACTCTGGTATCTTTTTCTACGGATAAAGACCAAACCGGCAACGCGTGTTAGGCGTCGACGTATCCTTTCTTAGGATTCAGGATAAAATTCCCCACGCGTATGAGGCATGGATTTCGGTGTTATTAATAACAACCAGCCACAATGTTGAATATGCGGACGGGTGTTCTTTTTAACGGTTAAGAACTAACCGGCCGCGCGTGTTAGGCGCAGACTTATCCTTACTTAGGTTTCAGGATAAAATACCCCAGAATCGAACTCTGGTGTCTTTTTCAATCGGAAAAAGACTAAACCGGCAGCGCGTGTTAGGCGCAGACTTATCCCTGCTTAGGTTTCGGGATAAAATACCTAGGATGAATCCTAAAATGGTAAACTTTGGAAAAGGAGTTGGTGTGGGGAAGGAAGAATTTTATATTCTATTCCCCGAACAAGGAAGGAAGAATTTTATATTCTATTCCTTGACTCTGGAAAGGAAGAATTTTATATTCTATTTCCAGTGCAAGAAGGAAACTAGAAGTGGGATCTCCACTCCGAGAATCTGGAAGACGCTGACAAACTTTCCTTTTATAGGATTGGTTATCAGATCGAAAGATGAGTTCTTCGTTTATCGAAGAGAAATTTCAACTTCAGTTATAACCATAAAAAGGTTAAACCCAAGAGAAAAGAAATGGAGTTCTTTCGTTCATCGAAAGGGGACTCCGAACTGAGAGTGAACCTTTTTGGTGGACTCACTGTCAATTGAAATTGATCAGCGAGGGATTTTGGTGGTAAAAATAAAATTGGGTTATCCTCTAGAATATTAAGTGTAATATTCTTCAAGGAACTTTCCGATAAATGAGTTGTCCTGAACGTACTAGGGATAGTACTTTTTCAAAAACTTCCCATTTATTGGCATTAATTGCCTGTTACCCTCTAAAGAAATTAAGCGATAAGCACCGTTTGAATAGACTGTGTCTATTACAAACGGTCCTTCCCACTTAGGTTCGAATTTACCTTTCTTCTTAGAGGTGAGGATTATCGGTCGGCGCGCAGCGAGGACCAAGTCTCCTTCTTTGAAGCTTCTTTGACGAACCCTTTTGTCAAAAGCCCTGGATATCCTAGCCTGGTAGAACTCGATGTGTTGTTGAGCTTCCAAGCGCTTTTCGTCCAGCCTTTCGAGTTCCTCGAGACGCTTCTGATGCTGCTCTTCGGTCGTCATCTCCGTTGCGAGAGCGATCCGAAGGGAGGGTATTTGAATCTCCAACGGTAGCACAGCTTCGCATCCGTAGACCAACGAATATGGAGTAGCTCCCGTAGGTGTGCGTATGGTAGTACGATAAGCCCAGAGCGCTTCGCCGAGTTTATCGTCCCAATCCCATTTGTTGGTTTTCACGAGTTTTGATAAGATCTTGATGATCGTCTTGTTGAAGGCCTCAGCTAATCCATTAGCGGCAGGGTAATAAGGTGTTGACGAAACATCTTGGATCTTGAACTTGTCACAGAACCGGATGAAGGCGTTGCTTATGAATTGCGGACCGTTGTCATGAATGATCCGCCTCGGCACGCCATGTCGGTATATGACGTGATGCTTGATGAAGTTGATGACGTTGTTCGTCTTTACTTCTTTAAGCGGAATGGCTTCAGCCCACTTTGAAAAGTAGTCGGTGATAGCGAGAATGAATCGATCACCTTTGACTGAAGGCGGAAAGATAGGACCGACAATGTCCATACCCCATGTCTCGAATGGCCAAGACGTGGTTGATGTGTGTAATCGCTCCGGTGGTTGATGCATATAATTCGCATGCACCTGGCAAGCGTGACATTCTCGAGCGTACTCAATCGCGTCACGAACCATTGTTGGCCAGAAATATCCCATTCTTCTGATTCGATCATACAGCTTGGGACCAAGCTGATGCGCACCGCATTCTCCTTCATGTGCTTCCTTAAGAACTTCTCTTGCTTCTTCATTCGAAAGGCATCGGAGAAGCAAGTCATCGTACCCCCGGCGATACAGCGTACGGGTCTCGGTATTGTAAAAGAACCGTGGTGCTCTTCGGCGGATGGATTCTTTTTCTTTTACATCCTCTGGTAAAATGCCATATTAGACGTAATCAATAATGGGAAAGCGCCAATCTCGGGACTCGGACCCGATTTGGGTTGAGTTCACCTCTTTGGCGTTCTCGTTTTTATCATCCTCCTCTTCAATATCCATATCGTATATGGGTACGCAGAGTTGGTGTGATCTTACTGTGACTAGCAGTTCAGTTTCGGGCGGTTGCGCGAGTGATACTGCTAGTGCTGCCAGTGCATCTGCATAAGCGTTCTGAAGACGCGGGATATACTCAATGTAAAATTCTTCAAAAGAATCTGCCACTCTGATGGCCTCCTGGTGGTATGGAATCAGATCTGGGTTTCTGACTTCATATTCCCCACGAACTTGGTTGACAATTAGTTGAGAATCCCCAAAGGCTTCGAGATATTCGACCCCCAGCTCTTTGGCGAAACTGAGTCCTATGAGGAGTGCGTTATACTCGGCTACGTTGTTAGAGCATGGACTCGTCAGCGAATAAGCTCGAGGTATCACGTGCTTCCCTGGGGAAACTAAGACAACTCTAACTCCAGAAGTGACCTTATGGCATCCCGGGGTTACTGCTTTATTGACTGCTCTCGAGGCACCATCAAAGTATAACTGCCATACTTGTTGGTGTGACGTGGTATTAACCTCGTGGGTTTCATCTGGCAAGTCATCGTATACCTCAACCGTATCTGTTGTCGGGCTTTCCGCCAAAAGATCACAAATCGCCTGTCCTTTGACCGACTTCTGCTGTTTGAAGTGTAGATCATACTGGGATAAGAGAAGGGCCCACTTTGCTAACCGCCAATTCATCGAACCTGGTTGAGTCATGAACACTCGTACCGGATTAACATTGGTAATGACATAAATCGTCTGGCCAACTAAATAATGTCGCATCTTCTGCACCGCAAACACCAATGCAAGACATTCTTTCTCGATCATCGGGTATCGAGACTCGGCGCCTATCAAGGTCCGACTTAGATAATAAACTGCCTGTTCGTGACCATTATCATCGTCTTGTGCTAATAAAGCACTTATCGAATGGTTCATCGCCTTGATATAAATCAAGAACGGTTTACCTGATTTTGGTGCAACAAGAACAGGTGGATTCATTAGATATGCCTTGATATCTTCGAATGCCTTCTGGCAAGCATCGTCCCAAATAAACGATACGCCTTTCTTGTTTAGCTTCGAAAATGGTTGGCACTTCCCGGAAAGATTTGAAATGAATCTCCGGATATACGCCAAACGCCCTTGCAATCCTCTGAGTTCCCTTAGGTTCTTCGGGGGTTGCAATTCATTTATCGCCTTTACCTTGTCTGGGTCGATATGTATACCCTTGGTGGTAACGACGAATCCAAGGAATTTTCCGCTGGACATCCCGAGGAAGGATTTTGTGGGATTCATCTTCAATTGATGACTCCGCATGAGATCAAACATTGTTCTCAAGTCCTTGATGTGATCTTCTTTGTTGCGGCTTTTTACCACTAAATCATCAACGTAGCATTCAACTGTTTTCCTGAGGTGTTTCTGGAAAATTTTAGTCATCGCTCGTTGGTATGTGGCACCTGCATTCTTCAGACCGAATGGCATCACCGTGTAGCAGAAAATACCGAGGGGCGTTCTGAATGCCGTATGCTTTTCGTCATCCGGGTGCATCTTGATTTGATTATATCCCGAAAAGCCGTCCATGAAGGACATTCTTTCGAATCCGCACGTATTGTCGATAATGACGTCCGTGATTGGGAGAGGAAAATCATCTTTTGGACATGCTTCGTTCAGATTCCTGAAGTCGATGCAAATCCTGATCTTGCCATTTTTCTTCATGACTGGAACGATGTTGGCTAACCAGTCTGGATGTTGTTCTTCCCGAATAAATCCTGAGTCGATCAACTTTTTAACTTCAGCCTCGATGGCTTCCATGATCTGCGGACGAAACCGTCTTTGCTGTTGCTTGACAGGTTTGGCATCCGGCTTGATGTCGAGGCTGTGCATTGCCACATTGGGATCGAGCCCTGGCATGTCTTCGTAGTTCCAGGCGAAAACGTCGATATACTCTCTGATCAAGGCAATTAATTCCTTCTTTTCATCTGATGGGAGACTACCACTGATGAATATGGGCTTTGGATTGGCTTCATCACCCATATTGATTTGGACTACCTCGTCTTCGGTGGGTGGCTCTCTCTGTTCGAACCTATCACCATATTGCATGTTCAGGTGATGAACCCATGGGTCCTCCCACGTTTGCGTTTGATCGTCGTCCTCCATTGTAGATGGATCAGCCGTAGTCATGTTCGACATTAAGGCCTTGAACATTTCTCCCAAACTTGTGTCGGAATCTTCAGCTGAAGAATCTGGCAAATACCCATCCTTAGCCTTGTTAGCAATTTGATCGATGATCTGCCAGCCACATTCGTCATCTGACGAAATATAGCCTAAGCCCCTCTTGTGACGATAATAGCCCTCCGGTTTACCCTTTGGTACATATGCCGCTTTGACTGGGACACGGGAACCTCGATCGAAGTATAGACCTTCTCCGAGTGTGAAATCATATCCTTGTCTTTCCATGAGCTTGCGCGCTTCTGGACTGTACTTAGATAGATGTAAACCAGATTTGTCACCATCTTCATCCTCTCTTAGGAAATGATCTGGCACCGGACGACTTTCTCCTTTACCGAAGATCACTTCTTTTTGTCCCCCTATTTTGGCGGGAATAATCTGAGTTGTTCCGAAAGAATGTTGGAGACGCTTCTTCGTTACATACGACGATCGGAGCGGCATACATAATTCGGGATTATCGTACAATCCCTTTATCACATCATCAAAAGACAAGGAGTACTCTAAACCATTATTTATTTCAGGTTCGGCAAGTTGCCAGTTACAACCGCCATCTGACGACTGTTCGTCGTCGAGATTGATTACAAAGGGTACAATGTCATTAAAAACAAAACCACCATTGTAATCGAATCCGGCTTCGGAATCAGCTTCTTCCCCGCTGTCCGTGCCTTGGATATCGATGGTTCCGTGTCGGATTCATTACCATAAAGGAGAGAATCTGTGAAGTAGTTCTCGTACCCTTTGAATGGTTGCTTATCCACGACCACCGTCCTAACTCTTCCATCAGTGTCGACATATTTCAAACACTGATGTAGAGTGGAGGAAACTATAACATTACTATGGATCCAAGGCCGACCCAATAGTAAGTTATAGGATGTCTCAGCATCAATCACGTAGCACGTGACCTCCGTCTTTAAATCGCCCATTTGGCACTTTATCCGGATTTTACCCAAAGGTCTTGACCCGCTGGTGTTGAATCCGTATATAACTGTGCCTGTAGACGCCAACTTGCTGACTGGAATGCCAAGGCTGTGCATCAGTCGAAGTGGCATAATACTCACAGCGGAACCCGGATCTACTTGGATTCGGTTGACTTCGCTGGAGCCAATGTACCCGACGAAGTACAGGGGCCGATCATGGTTCGAATTCTTCGTCTGCATGTCCTCTTTGGTGAAGGTGATGCAGGGAATGTTCTTGGCTGCCACATTACATTGTTGGGCTGACAATTCCAGTTCCTCGGGTGCTGGTTTGACTCGAGTAAGGAACACCTCTGAATCGGCCAAGGCTTCTTGCAAGGCTTCTCTAGTCTCCTTGGATAACCGCAGCAGCTCATACAGTGTTATCCTTGCTGGAATGTTGGCTAGCTGAGCCATAATGTCGAAGGCGCGAGGGTTTTTTGAACTCTCCGGTTTGTCTTTTCCAATCGGACGACTGAAACGAGACTGCTTCGGATTCTGTACCTCCTCGGGCCTCTTTTCTTTCTGTTTGTCAACCGGCTGTCGTCGAACATCTTCAACCGGTTTGGGAATTGGGATCACCCCCATCTCTGTGATAGTCTTGGCTGGTCCCTGTTTTGTCACCCCTAGCTTAGCTGCTTGTTCATTATGTGACGGATAGTTGAAGTGGTACTGATTCCCACTTCGGGTCGCAAAGACTTCCTGTTCCTCGTCGGAGAGTGGAAAAGCGGTGATCCTTTCATCATCTTCACCCGGGATAGCAGAGACTCCATAACAAGACTTCCCTTTCCCTTTGGACTTCTTCTTGGATGACGATCCAGCCCATTGTTCATCTTCAATTAGGTCGGGGTGCACCCAGAGAATTTCACCGTTTGGAGCTGTGTGTGGCACTAGTCCCTTTTGGCGCTGTCCGTGTGGGTCGTCATTCACCGTCTTCATCCCAACTTTGGTGACACGCTTCGGCTCAAACCAAGCTGTGGGTACTGACCCAAAACTGATCGACACCGCATTTGCTCCTACATTCTTGGCCGGTTTCGGAGTTATGACTCCTACATCGATCAACGCCTGGATCTTGTCCTTGAGGTGATAACAGGACTTCGTAGGGTGGTGGACCGCTCTGTGATACGCGCAGTACCTCGGGTCCGTCACTTTAGTGGCCCCTTCATGATCCACAATCGCAGGCAGCTGGATTTTGTTGTTCTCCAACAGATATTTGAAGATGCCGGGAACTTCGTCATCTTTGAAGGAGTAGACTTTGGGAAACCTCGGCTCCGAAGACTTTTGCTTCTGAGACCGCTGCTGCCAATGTGGCTGTGATTGCTGTGGAGCTCGTTGCTGCTGCTGCTGCTGTTGCTGAGGTTGCAATTGAAAGGTTTGATTAGCATCAACAGCATTAACCTGAGCTTTACCTTTTCCCTTCTGATTGAAGTTCTGCTTTGGAGGATTTGTAGCCGGTTGGCCTCTTTCCGCCTTCTTCCTCCTGAGGAATCGCTCAGCTTGCTCGCCTCGGACCTTCAAGTCCTTCCATGTCTTGGATGGAGCTGTGCCCATTGCTTCCAAAACATCCAGCGAGAGGTTGTTGTGGCAGGTTTGGAGGATGAACTCCTCGCTGATAGGATCCCGACAATTCATCGCCTTATTCCGGAACCTTTTGACGAAGACCTCGACTAATTCTCCGTCTTTCTGCTTTTCATCAAGCAACGACCCGATTGAAATTTCGGTGTCGTCGTCGAAGAAATTCGCGAGGAATTTCGTCTTCATGTCATCCCAGCTGTTTATGCTTCCTGGCTTGAGGCGACGATACCAATCGAAGGCAGCTCCGCGAAGAGTGCCAACGAATGACCGCACCATCAGAGGCTCATTGCCAGAGATGACTCCCAAGTGCGATTTGAAATAAATCAAATGCTGAGTTGGTGAACCCATCCCATTAAACGGCGTGAAGTTAATTAGACTAAACTTCGCCGGATATGGGATCGATTCCCACTCTCTTGGGTAGGGACAGGGAATGCCCGTCTTTTTAGTCTCTTGAGCAGAAATCAATGTGTTGATTTTGTTCTCGAGATTCTTAATTTTTAGGCTTTCACCTGTGTCTTCGCTAGCATTATCGCTACCACCCCCTGGATTAATGGGAGGGTTATTGACGTTGCGAGCTTCATTTGTACCCTCATCTTCCAGGTTGTTCTGGTTGGGCTGACTTGGTTCGCCTTGTTGGTGCCACTGCTGGATTTTTTACTTTTAGCGACGGACAAATCCGTCGCTATAAGTCGTTTTTCCGTCGCTAAAACTTTTAGCGACGGAAAAAATAAAGTTCCGTCACTAAAATTTCGACGCTATAACAGGGGTGCCTAAAAACACTTTTAGCGACGGACATTCCGTCGCTAAATTTTAGCGACGGTTTATTAGCAACAGAAAATCCGTCGTTCTATTTTTTAAAAAAAAAAGGAAAAAAAAATTCCGTCGCTAAAAGTGGCATTAGCGACGGAAAATCCGTCGCCAATGTGACTTTTAGCGACGGAAAATCCGTCGCTAAAAACCAAAACTTTAGCGACGGATATTCTGCCGCTATTATCATGTCCCGTGTATGTTTTCTGTCGCTAAAAGGATCTATAGCGACGGCTAATCCGTGGCTAAATATTTCTAATATTTTTTAAAAAATTATTTTGAAAATTAAAAAACCTGTACAATAATATAATGAATTTAAAACCCTATTCAATCAACAATATAATATTCATTCCCACACATATATAACACATATATTTTAATAAAAATATCCCAACATAATTAAAATTATTTATACAATACACACCATGATAAATATTGTTTATACAGCACACACTCATTGTTTTCAAAGGTAAAAAAAATCAGTCCTCCTGATCATCATCATCCTCATCACCAGCTCCACCTTGTCTAGAAGTCCAAGCCTGTAAATATAAATCAAACGTTAACAACATGGCATGACATGCAAGTATAGCAATAAGAGAGAGTATCATGACATATTCTTATATATTATATGTTTCGAAGAGAGTATCATGACATATTCTTATGTATTATAAGCACGCACATATTCTTATATACACGCATGCACGCGTATACGCACGCACGCGTACACGCACCAAATCTGCACCCCCTCCCTCCTCAACCACGACCAAAGCCACCACCCACCCACCCACCACACTCCACACCAACCACCCCCTCCCCCTACATCACCACCACCACCACCCAATCCCTACACCTCCCCCTCCCCCACCATGACCAAACCTAACACCAACCAATCAAATAACGCCCACCACAACACAACACAACACCACAACATGGACTATCTTTCAATTCTCACCACATGGCCAAACTTAGGACAATTTGTGGCAATATGAATCATTGATCCTAATTGCTTTATTCACTAAAGAGCGGCATCCATCAATTATTACGATGTTGAATGATATCATTAATACAGTATTTAGTCCTTATCATTCCAAACAAATAAATTGTACCTTGTAGAACTAAACTTATACAAGATAGTAGTTAGTTAGCAAATAATGATGCGTCAGAACCTTGAAGGTTATCAAATTAATAGGTCATATTACTTTCTTGTAATGTGTGATTAGTTGCATCTCTTAATACAATACACAAGTGTGACATTGACATCTCTTTAAAGATCTGTTCATGCAAGCATCTTAAGATCTCAAGACGCGGGGAGGGGGGGGGGAGAACAGAATTCCTGATCAGAGGCAAAATGATTTGGTTCATTCTATGAATTTGAAATCATGATACTATACTTCATCACTTTCTTTTGACTTTCGTTTCTCTAATAGTAAATTAATAGCATAATGGTTGAGTGTGTAGCATATGGATATCCAACTGTTTGGGCATGAAACACATGCATGCATAGATATATGCCATTGCAATTTAAGCAGAAAGATGTGACTGAAATATAAAGTTCAGGGGGTTTTTTTAGCTCCAGGGCGTACTGTCAGCATCAACTTCCACATGCCAAAATCATAAATTCCCTCTGATGCAATTTTTATGAGTCGAGGGACTAATTTCAAAGCACGAAAGATTTAAGGGACTAAAGCATAGAAACCCTTAAAATAGAGTAGATCTACTCTTAACTTCAACAATGAAATGGTTGCTTTCTTCGTTCATAACAAATAACATGAAGTTATATTTATTTCCACTTGTTTACTTGAAAGAAATAGTCAGCGGAGCTCACCTTTTTTGAAGTAACAAGGCCTAAATATTTGTTCTTGCTCTTGCTCTTGCTCTTGGATGGTGGTGATGATGATGATGAACTAGAAGAAGATTCGCTTAAAACCCCATATTTTCTTAATTGTTTCCTCACAAACTTGTCATATATGAAAGCTGCTCCCCTAAATTGTGGTAATACCAACCAAGCCACTAACAATACCTTCATCTCATACCAAATTGGTACCCTTCACAAAAAAACCAATCCAAATTAATTGTCCAAATAATTTATAGAGTTTATCAATTAACCAAGAGTTTAATTACCATCTCAAGATTGGCTCCAAAACCATATCCATGAGCGTCAGGAAAGAGTACAAAATCCAATATGCTAACCACTGTTCATCATCAAGCTTGTCTTCAGTCTCAATCGCTTGAACTGATGCATACCTACATAATAATTCAAACCCCTCAACCAAATTCCAACCCCACCCAAAAGAAAAAAAAAAGAAAAAAAAACAGTGAACAATATATACTTACAAGGGATAGAGCAACATGATTGCAGGCCTATAATCAAATATTGCATAATTGATATTAGTGCTACAATAGCAACAATAAATAATTAACAAACTTAAGTAGAAACTAATGAAACAAAAATATGTATTTACCCGGAGAAAGAATGGATATAAGTGAGAAATGTCCAAAAGCGGTCCATGAAGATTTCTTTAGTTTGAGTTCAAGAAGCTTCTTCTTGCCTAAGTTTTATTTTTCAGAAAATCTTTTTTATTGTGTGCAAACCGATATGTACGCTTGGATATATACATTTTGTTGCAAATTTGGATCCTCTCCACTATCAAAAAAGTTGTGATAAGACCACTAGATGTTTATTTTATTATAGTACACGAGCATGATTCATTTCAAATATAACACTCATAATACCCCTATGATTTGCATTCATTTCCTAATTTACACTCAAAGACAAATCAAAACCACCCATCAAAAAAAATTGTGATATTGTAGTGATCTCTCCACTTCTTTTACGGTGGAGATGATCAAAATCCTTCCAAAAAATGTATTTTTAAATAGGGGCTTGGCATTTGATTAGTTGCCAAAAGATGTGGTTTTGCATATTTTGTTCTAAAAAATATTTCTATGTCAAGCGTCTGTTTAGCTATAGCTGTAAAATAAAATTTACAGTTCATGAGTTTGGCCTCACAAAGTTAAGGTCGACCATGGCTATAGTATTTCAATTTTAATTTTGTTTAATGGAGCAGCAGTAGTGTCGCAGTCAAACGCTATAACTTATTTCTACAAAATGGAAGTGTAATTAAATTTCGAAAATATTAATTGCTAACCAAATATCGAAAATAGAAATCAAATTGCAGCATTTGCTACTGTAACTCATTGACTCATCTCCTGTTAACCAAACCGGCTACAAAAGTATCCATATCATTATCCTAATTGGATCGAATTTTGTCAATCATTTACCAACAACTATGCAGCGAATTTTTCTGTCCGGAACATACTATGTAAAATTCAACTCTAAAATATGTAAAATTCAACATACCAGCTTTTCTTCCTCTCCCCATTCAACATTAACCCTGTTTCCCACAGGAACTCCAACAACAAGCATTAGATCACTCCTCATCCGAGGAACTATACCCCCCAAGGCCACCCTCAGACTCATCACCATCTTCCTCGTTCTAATAGCGAGCCGAGATCATACCGGAGGAGATCGATGGTGCGTAGAGGCAGGGACCGGTCGGCGGTGAGCATGAGGAGTTTGCGCAGGCGGTCGACGAGACCGGGCTCAGCTAGGGTTAGGGTTCGTACCTCCTCCTCGCGTAAGCGGAGGGCGGCGGCGGAGAGGGAGCAGGGGCGACCAGAGGATCGAGGGTTGAAGATGGCGGGAAAGCGGCGGAGGAAGGAGGCGCGATCGCGGAGGCGAGCTACGGTTAGGGCTTGGAGGGAGACGGAGGAGGCGGGGGAAGACCTGAAGATGACGATGGGTTCGCCGACGAGGAAGAGGAGGAGGAGGACGATTAAGTGAAGGAGATGACAACGAAGAGGGTGCGGGGTGGAGGGGATTAGGGATTTGAGAGGGTGATGAAGTTTTTGGGATGAATTTTTTGGCGGTGGGACGAAATTTTCGGGGATGAATTTTTGGCGGTGTGACGAATTTTTTGGGGAAACGGAGAGAAAAACGCCCGCGCCCAAAAAAATTTCCCACTTTTGGGTTTTAGCGACGGAATTTTCCGTCGCTAAAATCCCTTTTAGCGACGGAAATTTTTCGATAGAAAATTTCTGTCGGAAAATTAATGGCGACAGAAATTTTCCGTCGTTAATATTGAAATTTCCGTCGGCATAACTTTTTTTCCAACGGAAAATTAGCGACGGTAAATTCCGTCGCTATAATATGACTTATAGCGACGGAAAATTCCGTCGCTAAAGTTCCGTCGGCAATAGTTCATTTTCTAGCAGTGTGCCTCAATGCATGAAGTTGTTGGTCATGCATCTCTCTCATGTTCTGCATGGCCATTTGCATCTCGAACCTAAAGGTTTCTTGTTGTTTGGCCATGGCATCTTCAAGCATCTTGGCCACCTGCTCCGCGCTTATCATGAGCGACTCGCGGGGCTATCCCTCACTGGATACTGTATTATCAGACGCCACTGTGGAGCCAGCATCTGATTCTTCATCTCCCGAAGGTACTCTTGTTCGGACTCTACCATACGTCGCACGAATGATAGCTCCGGATTGAAGACGAGTTACACGTCGGTTATTTCTGGAACCGCCTCGGTGTTGTCCTGAGCCGTTGTTCCTGTGCTGGTCATGTTGGCGGTGACCCTTGAATGTTCACCGTCCTTGACCCTTGTTCTTCGTTGGAAACGCCTGTGTCTTGGCCTTGGCGCTCCAGTGCTAAGTCTTTCAAACACCGATACTCTTTCGGGGACTGCCTTAACACAATTGCATTCAGACAATACCGCCCGAATGAGATTTGAACAAGGACATTGATTCCCGAACCTTCGAGGGCTCCTCTTTCTAGATTTGTTCGTACCCCCGGCACGATAGTACAGCTCATCTGTTTGGAGGTCAGAGCAACCTATCGTGTGTTGACACGATCTCTCAGGTATAACGTTGTCGTCATCAGATGACAACGTTTCCTTCTGAGGAACAATTGTCTTTTTCGGACCCTCCAGAGTCACACGCCTCGAAACACGCCTTTGTGGGTGTGAATCTTCGGCGGGCTCTCGCACTTCTATGCGCAAAGTTGTGCGCTTGGGTGCCGCGGTTTGCTCCAAGTGTTGAGGGTTGCGGCGACCCCCAGCATGCTGTATTGGTTGGGACTTCTTCACTGGCCCCAAGCGTTCTTGAACTGGAGCTTTACCTCGTTCCTTCGGAAGTAGACCGAGGCGCTCCAAAACTGATCTTTTCTTCTGGGATGGTCCTGCAGGATCTCCCAGGGTAGTTGCGGCAATCACCGGCTGTTTGGATTGACTTGCCGGCGTCCGAACTTTCGGAGGCTGCGAGTTTTGCTCCTTAGCCTGAACTGCTTCAGACTTTGGCCTCCAAACCTTGCGAGTAGGTGGCGGCTTTTTGACCACCTCCTTCTGCAGCTTGCGACGGGCTTCCTCAGCTTTGGCCCGTGCTTGCGCGGACAACGCGCGGCGCTTGCGGATGCGCTCCTCCAGTGTTGAACGATTCCGTTTGACACGGACCCACTCCATTGTCGACGGTTTGGAGGAACCACCCTGCATTTGCTGTTGAGGCTGTTTGCCTCGTTTATTCTTCAGATCCGCATGATAGCGGACCCCGTCAACAGACTCCATGGCCTTGACGAATTGCTTCGCGAGGCGTTGACGTTGCCTCTGGCGGGCTCTCTTGGAGAGAGTCACCACGCCTTCAATGGCAGATTTGACCTTCTTTGAGGTCGATAGGACCTCACTCAACGCAGCTTCGGCGTCGATTGGGGTGAGGTCGTCGTTGGTGGTTTCAGCTTCATCACACCAACGGACTTTTCTCCTGGAGGAGAACTTCTGGAACTTCTTGGACTTGGGGGAGGAGGCAGATCCGGACGAGGACACGTACTCCTCGTATTTCTGCTGGTCGAATTCGTACTCGACCTCCTCCACGACCGGGATCGAGATCCGCGGCTGCGACACTCCAGCTTCAGCAGCGAAGCTGGTGGCTCCCACTGTGGTCGCCAGATTGTTTGAGCGGGAAATTGCGTTATTCTTCATTGATGATTCTGTTACAACTTTGATAACAACTTTATGCGTTTACAAAGAGATCCGGTATTTTTATAAGATCCGGCTTACAACAAAATCAAAACAAAGAAATAAAGATTACAACTTTCCTTGAACAAATCATGAGTTTCCTGTTTTACGGTCGCTCGCTTTGTGGGGTTCTTCGCCTGTGCCGGGGTTGAATACCGTGGACCACCGCGCAATCTCGATCCGAACGGATCTACGTGGTATAACGGGTACTATCCCACCAAGGAGATAATAGCCAAGAGGGATCGTTTCACCAAGGAAACGCTCGCTCTAATCTCGGGATCTAAGAACCAAGCTTAGATCCGGAGTAGTATCATGTAGATCTGGTTATCCAAGTCTTCAAGCCTTCACAATCCGAGTTGAGGTCGCAATCCGGCAGAGTTTCGGCTCTTCAGAAGTTTCAGAAAAAGTCCTCCCAAATGAACGAGTGCCAGGCCTATTTATAGGCACTCAAGACTGTGCCTTTGGCACAAACCGACGCCTAGCCACCTCTGGGTGGCTCGGCCTTGGCCGAGCCACCCTAGGGTGGTTCGGTTCGGGCCGAGTTCCCCCAGGTGCGCTGGTTTCGTCGTTTTCCGGTATTTCCGGTTCTCCGTCGTTCGGATTTGATTCGGTTTCTGGAATCGACTCACTGACTTGATTCTAAATATGGCAGTTAATCCGTTTCTGAGTTCGAGTCCGGGATTGGTCTTGATTCGATCGTTATATCACCGAGTTCGCTCTTGTTTAGATGACTCGGTGATTCCCCGAAACGTTGGTTCGATTCCACGTGCGTACGTGTTCCATTGTTCGTGTGCCTTGTCGCCTCGACCCTTCGTTGATTCGTTCAGGTCTTGATTCGATTCCCCGAATCTTCATTTGGCAGTAGCTCCGCTTCGGTGTTTGAGTTCAAGTCCGTTTTGTTGTTGGACGACTCGTTAACTTTCCGAACCGTTGGTTTGGTCCCGCACGCGAACGTATTCCGTTGCTTGCGTGCCTCGTCGCCTCGTCGCTCGAATGTCCGTTGTTTTGTCGAATCATCGTGCTGAGCTAAGCTAAGGGACCTATAGGCAATTTTATACGCCTACAGATACCCCCTCCAAAGTGTTTCAGTCTCGTTCTTTTATAGAAGAGTCTGGAATACTTTGGATGTGATCGTCCCAACCTTGAGTCGGTATAACGGGACCTTGGAATGGCTTCTGTTCTGGCTTCCTTCAATTCCACCAGGTCATTCAGTGCTTTGTAGAACGCCTGTGAGGATTCCGGTGCTGCATTTATTGTCTGACCGTCGTCGGAATTTGAACTTGAAGTCGATTCCTAGTTTTCCAATCATTAGCTTTTGTTGGTTGGTTCAACGTGCAACTTTCGTTCGATTGTCGGCGTCGAGTCTTCTTTTGAGACGCGTTGTCCGGCGTCGTGTTATTGAGTTATCCTTAAGAATATTTTTAGAAGAATATTCTCCAGGAACTTCTCAATGAAAATAGGGAATAGTTTATACTCGTATACCTTATCGGAGTATTTCCGTGCCCAAAATGAGCTGAACCGGCTTGAAAATGAGCCAAAAAGGCAGTATTTGGGCTCAAAATCTTTCCAACCCTTCCAAATATGTGAGAGAGGGATTAAATAGGTGAGGAACTGAACCGTAGGTTGATCTGGAGTCATTTTGATGCTTAATCCAGCTCCAATTTGAATTCTGGTTCGAATTTGGTTCAAACTGGTCCAATCTGGTCCATTCAGACTCAATTTGGCTCATTCTGGCTTAGTCTGATCCACTCTGGCTTGGTCTGGTCCAGCCAGGTTCAATCTGGCTCAATTTGGCTCATTCAGGCTCAATTTGGGCTCATTCTGGCTCGGTCTGGTCCACTCTGGCTTGGTCTGGTTCAGCCAGATCTGGTCTGGTTCAACCAGATCTGGTTCAAGGCTATAAAAGAGGCTTTTTTTTTCTTTTTTTCTTTTCTTTTCTTCCTCTCTAGGGCCGGCCGAACCCCTTTGTCCTCTTTTTTGATTTTTCTTCCGTCGAGCATCCGTTCTCCTCGAAACTTTGATAGTTGTCCTGGATCTAGGCTTCCTTTTGATCTTGGACTGAAAAATCCCTCAAAAGTCCAATTTTTTAGAATTTCTTTCAGGCCCCTCGAGCGCGTGCTGAGAGTTTCCAAAAAGGTCTCATTTTTGTTGGATCTCTAGCCTTTCTTCAGGTAAATCTCCCACAATTATGATCTTTTTCATGCTCAATTTAATTTATGCATTTGTAGGATCATAGGTGAGGGTTGAGGGTGTGATTTGACACCTCGATTTAATCTTTTAGGGGTGTAGATCTGATAAAAAAGTGATCTTTTTTTTTAGATCTGACTTCTTTTGATTTATTTTGCAGCTCGTCATGCCGCGTTCTTCGAGAGGTCGTTCCCCTGCCATGTCAGCTGATGGTGCGCCGCCTTCCTACGCCGGTGAGCTATTTTTGGCAATATTTGGAAATTTACAAATTAGTCCTTTTTTTAAAAAATTTGTAAATTGGTCCTTTTTACCCCACGTTGTTCTCCTTGGCGAGGCAATCGGGAAGAGCCTTGATTCTCCTTGGTGAGGATCGACGCTTTGGCATTTTTGGGAATTTTGCAAATTAACCCCTTTTTTCTGAGAATTTGCGAATTGGTCCCTGTTTCCCCCACGTTGTTCTCCTTGGCGAGGCAATCGGGAAGAGCCTTGATTCTCCTTGGTGAGGATTGACGCTTCAAAGATATGTTTTGCTTGGTCAAAACCATATCTCAAAATAAAGGGGGCGAATTGACGCTGCATTGCGCTTCATAAGGCAGGGATCCTCGATGCACCATATCTTATGATTGTACAATGTGGCCAAATCGTCTCACCCTTTATAAGGCAATGACTCTATTTTAGCTATTTGTAAGATGAGTTCAATTTCCTTTTATAACCGAGACTAACCCGTGTTTAATTGTCTATTCTGCAGTGGGGTACCCTTCTGGATCGTTCTCAGCCCACGCAATCTATGGGCGTCGTGGCGAGCATTACTCGACCTTTGACAATCCTTCCCCTATTCCAGCTACTCCTCAGTTTGCTTCGGACACGTCGACTGAGGTTGCCCAGGTGGTGAGGGAGGGTGGTCATCGAGCTATTCGCCAGCTGATCACAGATGCTCCTTTTGTGAAGGACGCCAGCTCTACCCAGCCTCTCCGGAAGAGCGATTTCCTATTTGGTGATTCTGTCGATGACCCAGAAGCCGTGTTCATTGACGCTGAGCAGTGGCTTCACAAGACCGGCGGTGGCTTCATATACATGCCAGAAATTCCTCGACATCGCTCGTTGACTGAGCTCAGGTGTCAGGCCGTGACGCGCGAGATGTCGTGGCGTTTGACAGTGGATCATGAGAGCGTCCATTGCGGCTATATCACCCATCAGGCAGCTCCTGGTTCAAGCAGGAGTCACATCACCGGATTGCATCCCGGAGTGTTGGGACTGGATGCACCACCACGTAACGAGTTTCTCGCCACTGCTTTGACTTTGAGGAATCGCCTCGCTGCCCTAGGGCGGGAGATGCCTGCGACTCGTCACAGGATTTATGGTTGGGTCCACTCTTCGGACAAGTCTTGGTGGAGTCGCATGACGACATACGTCTTGAGCCGCTGGGGCGAGGAGTTGCACGCTTGCGGTTTGTATACCGCCGTTCGTGCCACCATGTATGGCCTGCCTGTCAGTTTGAGACATTTCTGTGCTTTGTTCGAGTTATATAATCCAGACTCGAACACTTTTCTGACCCGTCAGGGGGAGTTGGGCTTGGCTCTTCATGAGATGCATAGGATTTCTGGCCTGACCATGGGGCAGATGTTATACCAGGAGTATTTCCCTTCCAGTCATGAGTTGAGTCAGCTGAAGGATCGCATGCCCGACCGTTACGAGACTCTATGGGATCTCACTTGCCATTACCATATCGCTTTGGCGCAGTCTGAGCCTTTAGCCAAAAGGACGAAGGCCTCTGTGAGTCTGAAGCAGTTCGTGAACTATTTGTTCAAGAACTTGGAGAGCAGCTCTGGCGAGGATATTTGTGAGTTGGCCCCACTCACTCCTTCAGAGGTGAACCATCTACTGAAGAAGATTGATGCTCATTCCTATACCACCAGCAGTCCTGAGGGTGGCTTTCCTGCGAAGACCAAGTTCAGATCTTTCTTATGGCATGCGACCACACCGATTCAGCCTATGACTCTTCTTGCCGGCTTTCTTGCTATCTGGTTGAAGAAGTGCGTGGTTCCATACCAGTCTGGGGACGCCTTGCCCTTGGAGGTACTCTTCCCAGCAGTTCAGCTCGCATACAAGAAGGAACTCTCACTTCTTCCGGTGATGGTGGCTAACATTCACCGAGGACTTCGACAGCTTTCCAGTGCGTTCACACGGAAGGAGACCGATTTGCCAGGTCAGATTCCCACGCTTAAGGTAGAGCTTCCGTACGCTTATTTGATGGCCTAGTTCGTCCTTCACCGTCCGGACATGATGTCGGTGCCGAACGCCACAGATCACTCTGTTCCCCTGCTGCAGTTGCTTGAAAATGGTAGGTGGGAAGGCCGCGGGTTTTCTGATGTCCGACAGCAGCTGCAGGTCCACAAGTGTTGGGCATTCTCCACTTGTTTTCCGCAGTTCTCCGGCCGATATGGCGAGTGCTTGACAGACGATGAGAGGCCGAGAGAGAATCGGACCCACTTAGACATTGGCTGCTTTAATTGGCTGGTGAACATCAGGCCCGGCTATCTGACTTTCCGGGTGAGGAATGAGTGCTTCATAGAGCCATATCTACCCTGCCGATTTGCTCGCCAGTTTGGCTACGATCAGCTTTACATCGGGAATCCTCGTCAGCAGCTTCGGACCCACAGTGGTTTGGTGGACGGTCTTCGTGCATGGTTGTGGACCGTGACTGGCTGTACCGGCGCTAAGTTCAGCCTTCCGAGTAGTGATCGGCAGTTGAATCTCACCTTCTTGAGCTGCAAGTGGTTATTAGCAGCCAACAAGACTATCCCTGTGAAGCCGATTGCGGAGCTAGAGGCTGAGGAAGCTTCTCGGGTTGACTCGCG